>CAIGQQ010030356.1:0-30824 GCA_903798035.1 Danio albolineatus | reverse complement strand
ATATATATATATATATATATATATATATATATATATATATATATATATATATATATATAATTAAACCTATTAAAAACAGGCACTATGCCAAAGGAAAGAGAAAGTGAAACTCCTTTTAACAATGTATGATATATTTTCAGGGGGGAATGTTAAAGCATGTTAGGCTGCTCATTTTAACTGGATTTAATTTTAACAGTTTCTTATTGTTGACTGACTTGTAGTTTATTTACCGAGTGGAATAAAGAGTCACTAATTAACAGAGAAAATTCTAACCGAGTTAGTGGCGCCATCTAGTGGCGCTGTGTGGATCTGTACCGACATTGCGGTACAGTTATAAACCTATTAAACAATATTTAGGTGACTATTAAACTGCTAAACATTTGAAATGACAAAGCAAAAAAGAAGCTGATAAAGCCAATAACAAATTTTTATATAAACAATATTTATATATTTTTAGAATTATTATTTCTATTGTTATTTAAACACACAAAAGACGTGCTTCTAAATACCAAAACAAGCATGCAGTTATTAGTGAATAAGACACATTGTTCTGAGTCATAATAGTGTATTAATTCTTTAATTAAACACAAAGCTGAGAGAATCAAAAACAGCTGAATGGAGCATACACATAAACATATATTCCAACGCTATTTCCTGACAATTCGTAACTTTTTGATTTAGTGGCTAATTCGTATGAAATTGTACGATCTCATTTGTATAATTTAGCAAGATTTGCTCGTCCTCTAATGACAGTTGGGTTTAGGGGTGCGGGGATGGGTGCCACGCCTCCTTTTAAAAATGTAACATTTTTTTACAATTTAACAAAATTTTGTAAGCCACTAAACTGACACAATGTAAAATAGTTGTGTTTTCTCATGAGATCAGGCTGATTATTCAATCACCAGATGGTGCCAAACAGTCAAAAACTGGCATGAATTCATATATAAACAATAAACCAAGTCTCAAGTATAAGTCTTTGCCCACAGCAGATGTTTTTCAGACAAAACGTCTTGTGTGCTATCTGAGCTCTGTCTGTCTGTCCTCCTCCCCCACAAGAAAAGTGATATGTGCACACCTGGAGATGCTTTATACTAGATGAAACACACATCAAACGGTGCCATCTGGTCAGTGGGCTGCAAACATAATAAACCAAGATAAAACGTGAGGGGGAAGCTTTATTCTTTAGCCTATTCACAAACCAGGTCTGCAATATAAAATCTTTAAGAGCACTTTAGCTGATTCAATGGAGCCTTTATATGTGATTTCAGCTCTGAGAAACCCATATGCCAATGTTGGAATAGTATTCTGCTGTATTTTTTCAAACTCTAAAAAATGTTTAAAAATATTTTGAATATTTGGGTAATTAAAATGTGGTTTTACATCAAAAAAATATTTAATATTTTTCTTTCCAAGTATTTACTGTGAATTAATATTGGATTATGATAACAAAAGCAGTGCTCCATCATGTATTGAGTTTCACTGTTTTGTTTGCTGATAGTTGACAGCTGTCACTGATCTGTCCACATCCAGCAAGGCTGTCTATAAAGGAAAAACACGCACTATTACAAAATGAAGTCCAGGTATACAAGAAGTCAACCATGATTAAATCAACTACTTACTGACCTGTGGCAGATCTGCCATCTGAAGACAGAAGATGACTTGAGTGTTTTCTGATATGATTTGCTGTTTTACATCTACAGAGAGAAAAACAAGGAGATTTTGGGGTGTATGATCACTTTTCTGTCATCTGGTGGAATATACACGTTATGTTTATGGTCACACTTGACAATGATTACTCATTAGGTCAGTGTTTCTCAACCACGTTTCAGGAAGACCACCAGCTCTGCACATTTTCCGTGTCTCCTTATTCAAGCACACCGGATTTACCTCATCAGCTCATTAGCGGAGACTGAAAGACCTGTGATGGATGTGACAGACAAAGGAGACATCCAAAACATGCAGTGTTGGTGGTCCTCCAGGAACGTGGTTGAGAAACACTGCGTGAAATAATGATAGTTAATGTATTTACTGACTAATTATGAACATGCCCAGCATTTATTAATCATTCAGCATTTGCTAATGCATTATTAACATCCAAATTCATGCTTGTTAACATCAATGCACCATGAACTAACAACGAACAACTGTATTTTTATTAACTAACGTTAACTAACATGAACAGATACTGTAATGCAATAACTAATACAACATTATCATAAGTGGTACTACACTGTAAGCGATTAGTTACTTAAAGTGAGTAAACCTGTTACTTAAAACTGAAACATGTTGATTTTCCTTAAGTCAGTAAACCATTGACTTAACTTATTACGCACATAGTTTGTTTACTTAATGATTAAGGCAATGAGTTTACTCTTTAAAAAAAAAAAATTTTTTTAGGTAAAGCCAACTCATTGCTTTATACAGTGTATATTAATGAGCAAAATATGTTTACATTAATACTACTGACATTTCCACCAAACATAAAGCATTATAAATCTTCTAGCAGAAAATGTTGGTTGGAAATATAGACATATATATATAGACCGATCTTGAAATCATAGTTCCATTTGTCACTCTGCTAGCGCAAAGGTTAATATTGTTAAAACTGGAAACAGAAAGCGTTTCCTTCCCTATATACGTCTAATGATATGTAGTGAAGCATTTGGGGCTATAGAAAATCTGATTTTCTATAAAAAAGAAAAGACAAATTTTATCAAATTTGGCCACCTTTCATAGGCTATTTTAACAAGATCAAGGGGCCCTTTTCACAAAAACTGATGTGTTTAACGGTCATCAGCATCTTAAATCCTTGAAAGTTTTTAATACTTAGATTTTTTTTTAAAAATGAACATTTTATTTATGTGAGTATTTTATCAAATTTGCATCACAAAAAACGAATTACCACTTGAGCGAGGTGTTTCTAACGCAGTGTCTACTGGCAGGACGGTAAATTTGACATTGTTCTACTTTCCGTTATTTGTCTCACACTATTTTTTCCTTATTCTGAAAGTCTTGATAACACCATCGTGGAGCATTTCTTTCATTATTTCAGCAAATATTGTAAAAAAATATATAATTTGTTGTGCTCTCCTATTTACTGCGCTCTAACTTTGCTCTACTATGACGACGTCCATGGAGAAACCTGGAAATGTGAAAAGGGTCCATATTTGGGAAATAACCGAATTAAAGAGGATTAGGCTAATTTTAATAAATACTTTGGTATTAATTCTCCCCCTACACATGTACACAACTATTAATGTCATTTTCATTATCAGTATTTATTCATATATTTCTTTTTTTAATTTCTCTCTTTTTGCCTCCGTTATGGTTCAATTAACAATTGAATAAATAAAGGTGTTAAAGAGCCCCTATTATGGGTTTTTGAAATGAGCTTGCATGCAGTGTGTAACACAGCTTTAAGTGAAGTGAAATGTCCAGCTAAGGCTTAAATCTGAAAGTGCGCAGTGTTTAAAACTATGGATTCATCCATAAAAGAGTCGACTCATAGTTCTTCAAACGAATCGCCGTGCTTACGAGTCTTTAGCCGTTTCGGCATGACGTGAACACAAAACATAAGCCTCGCCCAATTGAGCGCGCGCAGACCGGGGAAGATTCGAAACCCCCAACCCCGCCCACAAACAACAGCCGCAAGCAAAAGTTGCCAGATTGGACGGTTTTGAATTTGATTGTGAAGGTAAAAACCCTTTTGGATAGGGTTTGGGCTGGAATCAGTCAGCTACAACACAGAAAAGAGCCCTGTGCTCAGCTGGATATTATTGGAAGTGTGCAGATGAACCAGAGACTGCCTCATTGTTTTCTCTAGCTTGTAAAGGATGCATTTAAATGTGTTTTGTAACTTTTAACCACTTGTAGTGTATCTGGTTAACTTATATTCTCATATCGCGTCTAAAAGCACCTTGTAAACGCGATGCATGCCGCTTTGTTTTTGGATTAAAATGCGTCTGTGAACTTGTGTTCCTTTACTGTTTGTCGTTGCTATGGCTACATCAGCTCTCCTACACACGTGCGGCGGTCCTGTTTCATAATGGTCCAGCTTTTGCCGCTGTGTGCATTAATACTGCATGTGTGTCGCTGTTTTTACTTATAGTTAAGAATAGAGCAATGTGCTGGGAGACCGGGGGGTTAGTTTCAGGGGTGAGGTGTCTGAAATACAGGCGACTCCCGATAAAAACGAGTGTTGGCAGATATGCTCACGCACACACTATGACTACTTCAATATTAATAAGTCAGGGTGGGCATTCTCTTGCGCTGAATGATGTCGACCAATCGCAACAGACCCAATCAGCGCAGCTTAGCATCGCGCTAAGGAGGGGTTTTGGAACAAATGAATCGCTGAACGATTCATATAGGAGTCGCTGGGATAATGAGGTAAAAATAAATGCGAATTATAAGACAATGAAAGTGTTTTTTGACCTTGCATGCATATTAGCCTGCTGTTGGAGACCCCCAAAACCAAAATATGACCTTTTTTAATGTATAATAGGGGCTCTTTAAATAATAAGCAAAACATCAACAACAAAATAGATCATACGGTATATTATTTAATACTTTTAAATATACTTCTCACCCTTTTGTTGTGCTCGACGACACTTCCTGCTGCAACAGCAAACAACAGGTGAAAACACCAACAACCACATGCTGGCTATTACAATCAAGGGAAAGTAAATACTCTGGCTTGACTCTGTTTATTGAACATGGAGAGACAAACTTAGACTTTCCTTACTGTAAAAACAGCAAAACTTCAATAATATCAATGTTATCATAGAACTAATATCATACCTTCACATAATAGACAGAGTTTTTCAATGTCCAGATGTGTGGTGTGGTTTGTGATGCTGTTGTTGATCACACAGCTGTAGGTGTTTTCATCCTGATATTCCACCTCCAGAGGTAGAGAGAGACTGATGCTGAGATCAGACACACTGATGCTGGACAATACACTGTTTCCTTTGTACCAGGAGAGACTCCCAGCACTCACATTCAACACTGAACACAACACTGAACATCCGGAGTCTGATGAACATACAGATGATGAAGAACTGCTTAAAGTGTTGCTGCTGATAAATGGAATAGGTAGAGTAGCTGGAAAGGTTGAAATAATAAAGTAGTTATTATTATAAATACATCTGTTGAACAATAAGATGCAGATGCATTCTGGCTAAGCTAATGAAAAGAAATAAAAAAATGCGAATGTAAAGCTGAGAATAGAAATCCCTGCATGAAAACATTCAGTCGTTTGAGCAGATATTGTAGGTTATTTTTATTCTCTTGTTGGCTTAGTCCCTTTATTAATCTAGGGTCGCCACAGCAGAATGAACCGCCATCTTATCCAGCATGTGTTTTACGCAGCAGATGCCCTTCCAGCTGTAACCCATCACTGGGAAACATCCATACACACCCATTCACACACATACACTAGGCCATGGCCAATTTAGCTTACCCAATCCACCCATAACACGTCTTTGGACATGTGGGGGAAACCGGAGCACCTGGAGGAAACTCACGCGAACACAGGGAAACCATGCATGCAGAAATGTCAACTGACCCAGCCGAGGCTCAAACCAGTGACCTTCTTGTTGTAAGGTGATTGTGCTACCCACTGCGCCACTCTGAGGCCCTGTATGTTATATCTTATGTTTATTTAATTTGTAGATCATTTCAGCTGTAGTTTTTCACATTTGAATTACTGTTTGCAATCTGTATTGAAGTGTTTCTTATATAGTATTCATTATACAAGTTCAGAGGAGAAATAATTAACATATTTAAATGAGCAACTATAGTATTTGTGACACAATTCATATAGTTTACTCACGATAGACAGTAACATTAAATCTCTTCAGTGAGGTTTTTCCCCTGATCACGTTCAGTTCATAAAGTCCAGCATGTTCAGTTCTGATGTTTCTGATGGTCAGAGATCCAGTGTGTTTGTCCATTTGTAGTTTGTCTTTGAATATTCCATCGTTAAGCACAAATTTCATGTTAAAACCTATTTGGTCCCTTTTAATGATTTCAGCTATTCGAGTGTTTTGAAGTCCAAATGTCCACAATATCTGATCACCTTCCTGCACTGCAGTAACATCAGTGTATAGTGGGACAGAATCTCCCTCAGTCACTAATACTGATTTAATTTCATCTCCGTCCACAAACATGCCTGAAACATAAATACATAAGAAATGATAAACAGTGCAGTGTAGTTTAAAACGACAGTTCTAGTTTTAGCTGCAAAAGCACGAATGCATCAAGAAAGTAGGTCAAATTTAATCAAGTACACTTACAAATGATAAAATACACATGTAGAGAGAGGAAAGCAGCGTTTAACATCTTCTCGCGTTTAAGATTTCTTCTCTTGGTGCTGTGGCATAATCCGTAAAGAAATAATCCAATACCCCAATCCTTCTCAATTAGATTTGTTGATGAGCACAAACATGCACACTTGCAGACTGCAAATGTAACAGTTTGCCACGACTGCTCTGAAAAAAACAGGCCACAGATCTTACCACTGATGGAACTAGTGCATTAGACGTCACATATTTAAAAACACACACACACACACAAGTGCGCGCACACACACACACACACACACGCACCATACCTGTCAACATTGGGATGTGAAATTAAGGGATATGCCCACCATAATAAGGTAATCCTCCTCCCCCCCCCCACCCCCCAAAAAAAGGCAACCCATATTAACCCTTATTAAATGTATTCTTCTGGAGCTGTTTCATTGTAAATATTTACAAAAAAATTTTTATAGAATACATCAGCAAACAGTTTAGCTTATTAAAATTAGCTATTATAAAGAAATAGAATCAAGTTATCAAATCTCATTAATCATTTTTTCACTGTATATCTTACACATTCTGAATAAAGAGCAGTGAATGAATCTCATTTATTTAGATTTTTTTTGTTTGATTACATTAAATAACAGAGGTGTCACTTAAAAAATGCACACAACTAATTCCAATGGAAGCATTCGACTGCTTTATGCTCGACTGCTTTATGCTCATTTTATGCTCATTTAGGACAAAATTATTATTATTTTTTTGTTTTTTTCAAACACCCCATCAAGAACTACATCTTTAGATGTTATTATTATGAATTATGTGTATATGTCTGTTCAAACATGTACCCAAAAACCCAGTATCCTCTTTTGCTACGCTTCAAATTACATGTACAGAATCCGTTTGGGAAGCGTCATTTTATCACTATGGAGCGTATCAGCTGACAGTCACGCACCGCTTAATGACTTCATTGAAGATTGCATAGGAGAAGTGACGGCTCCTGTCATGAAACAGAAAGGGAATCCCGCCGTTTTTATCTTTATTTCAAAGTGTTTCATGCCTAAATAAAATGAAAGCACAGAACAGACTCACATTTAAGAGCAAAGGGCACGCCCTGGTGGTTAGGCGGTATGGGTTGCGTATAGGGAGGATCGGCTCTTTAATGTTTATTGTCACCCTTCAGAGAAACACTGAAAAAACGGGAGAAATACAGGAAAATACCTTTACGGGATGATAGCAGGATAGAACTGTAAATTATGGGAGAATCCTGGGAAAAACGGGAGGGTTGACGGGTATGACATACACACAAGTTGGCTTTTGATATTTATGAGGACTCCCCATTGGCGTAATGTATTTTATACGGTTTAAAAATCGCTTATTACATGGGCTTACCCTACCCCTAAAACCGACCCTCACAAAAAAACTGTGGCAAATAATAAATGTGAAATTAACCCTATTAAGTTTGATTTTAAACAGTTTTAAATGTCTGTCCTCATAAACCACCTCAACATTGTAATACCTAGGTTATATCCATATTTGTGTCCTCATAAATCACATATGTGCTTTTTCAATTTTTGTAGATTTGCATGTAAATGTGTCAAAATTATCCAGGTTTCCCACATTAGTGCTGCCAGCTGGCCAGATATTACTTTTAACAATACAGTTTCATTTAAAAATAATAAAAATAATCTTTAACCACAAAATGACAATATAATCACATAATCAAAAAATAATGTTCTGGCACTCATAAAAAAGCAATAATCCCAACAACATGCTGAAAAGTGTTAAGTGCAGAGACGAGCAGTAGTCAGTGCAGAGAGAAGGGAATATTTCAAAATGTTTATTTTACACAAAACACTGCAAATATATCTGGAATATAACACAAACAAAGAAGTGCACAACCTTTAGAGTAAAATTAAACTAATCAAAGCAAAACCTTATGAGGAGATCTTAATTAGTTTGACGTTAACGGTTTCAGCAGGCACAGATAAACACAACGATACTTCCTCATCAGTTTTGTTTTGACCATGCATTTTCTATTACTTTTGTAAGTGTCATAAACAGTCAGCAGAGGGAGCCGCAAACATATCAACTACACATGTATGTTGTAAATATGTTTGTAATAAATAATATTTCCTGAATGAGAAAAAGACATTTTCATCAATGCTGATAATCATAAATATTTATTGATCCTCACAACAGTAATGGAGCTTAAACTGATTTGCATCACTGGAGTTTAAACTTAAATATTTCACAATATTACTGTTTTTTATTTTATTTTTACTTTTTTTATTCAACAAATGCAGACTTTGTGAGCAGAATAGACCTTGTAAAAAAAAAAACATGAACAAATCATAATACTTTTCTCTTCATGCTTTGCAAATGTGGAGCCTGCCGAAAGCCCTTTGAACTGTGAGACACCTGGTTTCTCTTTCTTAATAAATATATTAAAATAGAATCTATTGCTGCCTAAAAGAATCATTTTGGCTTTTACCAAGAAGTTCTTAACAAAGGGCAATTTCTCAGAAATAAAGATTATTTTTCGTAACTTATATATAAGTCGTTATATATTATTGTTATGATTTTCAGTGATCTAGCGGCTTCAGATAGCTGGTAAACGCACGAGAGGGGTCTGGATGCAGACCTGGTGCAGTGCAATCTGAGCTGCATCCAATGCTTTTTAATGGGCTGCCCTACCCTTCACAGTGACGTCACTCTCTTCATTTGAGTGTATTGTGTCTGACATTGCCTCGCTGAGTGATGCAATCTCAGCTTGCATCATAAAGGCTGCATCCAGATACTTTTGAAACACACACATCACACAAGAACTACAGATCCTCCATGTTATGGACAACGGATCCAGTCATGCAACACACACACACACACACACACTCCTCCTCCAAGTCACCATTGATTGCAATCACTCACACAGCCGATGCTGCTCACGGACTGATTTCATGGCATATTTAAACCACACAGAAACACTCATGGTTGCTGAGTCTGAGTCACTACTGTTTAGTGCCACTACAGCGCGGTTTTCTTTGTCTTGCTTTTCCGTGTTTTTGATCCTTGCCTCGTTTGTCTGTAAGTTCCTGTCTGCTGCCTGCCCATTGACTACGATTCTGGACTGTCTGTATAAATCTGTTTGCAACTGTTGACCATTGCTTACCTGACCTCGCTAATAAACCTGCATTTGGATCCACACCTCTGTTGTCAGTGTCACTCCCCACGTTACAATTATTATACAAGTCGTTTCTCATTAAAATATATAAAAGAATCACGATGACCCATCTTCCACCAAGGCAATTTGAGTGCTGATTCAGAGCCAAGTTCCAAAACATTTCTTTGTCTTTTGATACCCAAAGCACTGGCTCTGAAACCGCACAAATGGTGGCACTGAAACATTTCTGCTCTAGAAGTAAGAAGCACTTGTGTCAGGGGTGGTGGGCATGGCTACAGTGACCAATGAGCCAAATGGGAACCGTTTTCAACGCCATATTTGAAATAGCAGCATAACATAACAATGTTGAGTCCATTATCGTTTCTAACATCGGTCTAATCAAATCATGGTGTGTTGTAACGAACATTATTTTATGTATACAAACTATGGCACTGCATGAACAAGTTTGTTTCGCTGTGTTTGGATACTGGTATTGGTTCGCAAAGTTGTAAACATTTATAGCAGTGGGTTGCTGATGATGTGTTTGTATTGGCGCTTCTGCTTTTGTGAGGCTGGGGAAGATGAGACGTATGCACTGATGTCAGACCTGACTCTACGGTGGCTGTCTAGCTCTTAACCGACAACACCAGTGGTTCTAAATTAGCGCCTGGCTCGTCCTTTCTTGCACCTTTTTATTTTAGCCCACTGCAGAATTAAAAGTTTCTATCATTTTAAAGGTTCTTTGAGAAAGGATCAATGCCAATAACCGAAAACAAAAGAAATCAAAACCAGCCATATGATTTTGCTTGTTCACATTGCTAGCTTTGTGGTGAACAATTCATCTGTGCATGTCATTTAGAAAAAAAAAGTTTGCCCTTGTAATCTAAAAGTAAAATCTGAAAATGCACTTCCTGTGTTGTTTTCAGTTAAATTCTCAGATAACATGATTTTGAGATATTGGGGATGGTTAACATACTGAACGACACCCCTCCAACTGTCAGTTTTGACTACAAACAGAAAGGGTTTGTGTTAGGTTGTAATCATTATAATTCATCCAAAACCCTTTTACTGAACTTTCTGAATGGAATTACTACATCCAATGAGCTTTCAGTAGAAAATACAAGCCACATCCACCGTTGTCTCCAATTAATATTCTGTTTGTCTAGGAACTGATTCACAATCTGAAAAATAGTCTGGTTAATGTGGACTTAAAGGTTGTATATAGGATGAATACTGAAACCATAATAACAGCCACTGCAGTTTTGCTTTGAAATATCATCATCCGTTCCAACATGCTGCTGCTTCCTGAAAACAACAGGGCGTTCTCTACATGACCAGACTTGCTCATCTTGTCAGAAACACTTCTGAATACTCAGTCTGATCCAGTCCCTTCGTTTCCTGAAAGAAAAGAAACACAAAATATGAAAAGATATAAAACCAATGATAATAATATGCACATTTAACACCAAAACATAAAAGAGCAAATTATAAAAGTAACATCAACTTAAACCTGTCAGCCCTCCTGTTTTTTCCAGGATTCTCCTGTATTTTATAATTCTATCCTGCTATCATCCCCTAAAGGTGTTTTACCGTATTTCTGCCATAATTTTGTTCTTTAAATGAAGGGTGGCAATAAACATCAAAGAGCCAATCCTCCTTATTCACAACCCATACCGCCGAACCACCAGGAGACGCCACTTGCTTTTATATGTTAATTTGTTCTGTGCTTTATTTTATTTAGGCATGAAAACACTTTGAAAAAAAATATAAAAACGGTGGGATTCCCTTCGTTTCCATTACAGGCACCATTGCCGGTCCACTGTAATCCTCAAAACAGGCAGTTCATGTAGGCCAATTCTCAATTCTACTCCTTAGCCCTTCCCCCTACCCATCGTTTTGCGTGTTCCCATGAAGGGGTAGGGGTGTCCCAATTCTATTTAGCTTGAAGGCGTAGGGCCAAGGAAAAGGGCTAGATAGCCCTTGAAACAGATTTTTTAGGAGCACACTTGAAAGGGGTAAGAATTTCCCAGAATACACCATCTACAATGACAGCATGGCTGCACAAAGAAGTAAGGAGATTATTATTTAATTATTCAATTTAGTATTTTTTTATTTTTTTTTTGTCATTATTACGAATTTTTTCAACAAACAAGCACAATAAATTCATGACCGCTTTTGTGTTTTACCATCATGCTCTTTAAAAAAAAAAACCCGCAATAATAAAAAAGCTAAATTTCTTCGCTATCTATAATCTCTAATAATAACTTAATTATTATCAAATACCCTGTCAAAAAAGTCTAGTGGCTGGAAATGAGCTTTTACAGTGTTTGCTGTAATGTTAATGTTGTTTTCGAGTGATTACATAGATGATTATGGCCACATAAATCTCTGTAATTCAATGTCTGTTATTCTGTGGTAAATGTCTGTTATATAACGTCTGTTATTTTTCAGTAAATTTCTATAATTTAACGTCCGTTATTCTACGGTAAATTTCTGTAATTTAATGTCCGGGGTTTTTTTTTTTTTTTGGTGAATTTCTGTAATTTGACATCCGTTATTCTACAGTAAATTTCTGTAATTTAATTACCATTATTCTACAGTAAATTTCTGTAGCTTAATGTCTGTTATTCTATTGTAAATTTCTGTAGTTTAATGTTCGTTATTCTATGGTATATTTCTGTAATTTAATGTCCGTTATTCTACGGTTAATTTCTGTAAATTAACATCTGTTATTTTTCGGTAAATATCTGTAATTTAACGTCCGCTATTCTACGGTAAATTTCTGTCATTTAACATCCGTTATTCTACGATAAATTTCTGTAATTTAATGTCCGTAATTCTACAGTGAATTTCTGTAGCTTAATGTCTGTTATTCTACATATTTTAAATTTCTGTAGTTTAATGTTCGTTATTCTATGGTAAATTTCTGTAATTTAACGTCCGTTATTCTACAGTAAATTTCTGTAATTTAACGTCCGTTATTTTATGGTGAATTTCTGTAATTTAACATCCGTTATTCTATGGTAAATTTCTGTAATTCAACATCCGTTATTTTTATGGTAATTTTCTGTAATTTTACATCTGTTATTCTTCGGTAAATTTCTGTAATTTAATGTGCATTATTCTACATGGAATTTCTGTAATTTAACATCTGTTATTGTATGGTAAATTTTTCTAGTTTGACGTCCTTTATTCGATGGTAAATTTCTGTAATTTAATGTCAGTTATTTTATGGTGAATTTCTGTAATTTAACATCGATTATTCTACTGTAAATTTCTGTAAATTACAGATTTTTATTTTTTAAATTTTTATTTTTTACAGTGTATCAATAGAATCCAAAACACAGTCCAAACCACAGCTTCATGAACATGTTAGTGCATGATCTGAACCCACAGCATAACTGAACCTCACTAAAGCATGCTTATGCACAAATAATCCACCTTTTATTTTGGTTTTGGGAAGGGATTTTATTACTCATAAACACAAAACAAGCAAGCATCAGCACACTGAAAGTCTCATTTTGAAATGAGGGTTAAATTCTGCACCTTCCAGCATAAAAAACCCCAAACATACATGCAAAAAACACCAGCTTAGCAAGTTTCCTGCCAACTAAGAGATTTAAAGACAAAATTAAAACAGTGATATCTTACAGTGTCTGGAGCTCTGCTTGTAGTAAATGTTGCATCAGTATAAATGACCTCTTCTTCTGTAGTTTCAACTGTTTATTGAATTCAAAAAATCACAATAATAAAAAAAGAGACATGGGTAAATTAATTTGATGGCTTTCTGGTGTAATGAAAGATAACTGACTTGCTGGTTTGTTGTTTCTCCGCTGCCAGAACTTAACAACTCCAGCTGCGACCACCAGCAGTAACAACAACAACAGGACTACACCAGTTATTATTAGAGCTTTTAGAACGTAACGTTGACTGGCTGCTGAAATGCATTAGACACAAACAACAATGAATCACACCACACTTTAAACAAAATAAAATAACAACAGACGACTCGTAATTGTTCACAGACCTGGACATGTCCTGCAGAGCTGAGTAATGTTGAGGTGTGTAGTCTGGTTTGTGAATGAGTAAGACACGACACAGCTGTATGAATCATCCAGACACTCAATCTCCAGGGGTAAAAAGAGACTGATGCTAAAATCAGACACGCTGATGTTGGATAATAAATTGTTTCCTTTGTACCAGGAGAGACTCACAGCGCTCACATTCAACACTGAACACATCAGCGAACAGTTCTGGCTTGAGGATCTTTCTGATACTGAAGGGTTTTGAGGAGAATCGCTGATCACAGGAACAGTTAGAGGGGCTGAAAGAGAAAGAACAATGTCATCAGTCAATGATATACATATATGCCTCGTGTTGTTTCTCTATAGAATGCAATGCATATCTAAAGGCTGTGGTATAAACTGAATTCAGAACAGCTAGTGGGTGTTGTCAAGCTTGGCATGGAGCTGTTCGAAATGAACTGTAAACCACGTTGAATCAGATGGTTTATACGTTAAGATTGTTATTCATATAAATAGCAAACGTTTACAATAAACAAAGCAAACAAAACTGCTTGTTTGGTTCAATTCTGATTAAGGAATGGTTTCCAAGCAATGGTCACAGGTGTGTGTTTGTAGGGTAGTTTAGAACGGCATTATTAAGGACATGGTATTATCTATTTTATAAAACAAGTTCAGCAAGTCGTTAACAACAATAGCAGCTTCAGGCCATTCGAGGGTTTAATATTTCCTTAAGTAAGTTTTTCCTTATTGACATTGAGTTTTTTTTTTTTCCATCAGCCTTACTTGCATCCTTACTCAAGTATTTTATTTATTGTTTTATAAAACTACTTTTACCATTCTACATTGAGCAGCGTTCCTCCCTTCCTATAAAATTGAATGAACACTAAGGCTCAATCCCAATTCTACCCCTTAGCCCTTCCCCTTACCCCTACCCCTCGTTTTGCGCGTTCACGTCAAGGGGTAGTGGTGTCCCAATTCTCTTTAGCTTGAAGGCGTAGGGCTAAGGGCAAGGGGTGTACACCCCTTCGAACAAAGATTTTTCAGGACCACACTTAAAACGGAGGGGTAAGAATTTCCCAGAATGCACCTGCCACAGTGGCAGCATAGCTGAACCCGGAAGTAAGGAGATCCACAAATTAGTATTTTTTTGTCACCATTGCAAATTTTTATGACAAACAAACATGTTTTAATATATTCATCACTGCGTTCGTGTTTTACCGTCATGCTTTTTAAAAACACTAAAAACGCAAAAAAAAAAAAAAAAACGCAAAATTTTGCAATCTATAATCCATAATCATAACTCATGTACAGCAGTCCCACAACATTCTGACACACGATGACACTCGAATACCCTGTCAGTAATATCTAGTGTCTGGGAATGAGCTTTTTACAGTGTCTGCTTTAATGTTAATGTTGTTTTCGTGTGTTTACATAGATAAATATGGACACTATAAATACACAGTACAGTTACGATCTTATTGCCACATTAGATCGTTATGATAACATAATATACGCCTTCGGTGATTTCCTGAAGATAAACACCAAAAATAACACAACTGGAGTAACTCCAGCAGTCGTGATCGTCTGATCTCATATGAAGCAAGAGATCGCGATGACATATGATGACGTGTGCAGGTGTCGAAGTGCTGTCCCAATTCTTAGGGGTAAGTTTTGAAGCTCTTCCCCTTAACCCTTGACCATTTTTTAATGTCTTTTTCACAAGGTTGCAGTTGTTACTTCTGAAAGATTATTAGTTTTTTTAGACTCGCTGATCTATATTTATTACAGAAATAGATTTTTCATGGCGTAATTAAAAAGTTTAGTTACTGCCGTATTGGTATTCCCTCCTGTGCTCATGCATTGTTAAATTAATAGCAAAATATATGATTTTAAATTATATTATATGATTAGCCTTAAGTCTAGCACGGTATGTTATTGTAATCATGGGATGTGACAACAAGGGTTGGATCCAAATTCAGCTTTTATTAGAGTAGTCAAGCAGGCAAAGTTCAATACAGGTGCACACTGTAGCACAGTGGTCTTCAACCTTTTTATCACCGCAGACCGGTCAACGCTTTGACAATTTTGCATTTGGAGGGGAATTGGAGCGGTCGTTCGTAGGTTGCTAGGCAACAAAGGGGCTAAGACAAAGTTTCTACTCCAAAGAAACTTTCCAAAGACGTCTGTTTCTTACTCCTTTGGATGCTTGTGGGTTAAATTTGGGTGCTCAAGAGACCGAGATGTAAGTGAAAAAATAAATAAATACAAAATAAATATGTCATTTTTCAAAATAAAAGTTTTTTCAAAATAAAATATCATTCAGACTCAGATAAATAAAACGGAAATAATTCATGAATACTTGTGCGGCCTGGTACCACTTGATCCATGGACTGATAACGGTCCGTGGCCTCGTGGTTGTGGACCACTGCTTTAGTATACAGAAAACCAAAGTGTAGTCTGTGTTACAGGTGAATGGCTTGAGGCAAGTGGCAAAACAACCATAAACCATATAAACAAGCAAGGTTAAAAAATGGCAAGGCAGGGAAAATGCTTCATAATGCACACTACAGTAACAAGATGTGCATGTGTTTATAGTCCATGCAATAAGTGGTGATGAACTGCAGCTGTGTGTGTGTAATCAGAAGATGAACTGAAACTGGCGTGTGACTGCAGAGCGATATGGGATTTGTAGTCCAGTTCATTGACAGATGTGATGTGCCCTCTAGTGTGTCTGATGACCATAAACAGTTGAGTTTTGAATTACTCACCATATACAGCAATGTTGAAATGTTGTTGTTTGACCCTTCCACTGATGATCAGTAGTTTATAAAGTCCAGAGTGGAGTTTGTTGATGTTTGTGATGGTCAGAGATCCAGTCTTCTCATCTAACTGTAGTCTGTGTCTGAATCTCTCATTCTCATTCTCATTATCATATATATATTTTTTCTCTTTATAGATTTCAGCTATACGAGTCTCTGTATTTTTTAGCCTAAATGTCCACAGGATTTGATCATCGCTCTGTATTTCAGTAACACCAGAGTTTAGCGTTACAGATTCTCCCTCCATCTCTGAAATTGTCTCTGCTTCATCTTCAACTGAAAAATAAAAACAGTAAGCAACAACAAATCACAGAGCTCTTTGTAAAAAGAAAGTGAGCAAGAAACCTTTAGACATACTGTATTTGAGGTGCACAAATTATTTAACAAGCTTTAATAAAAAATTGCAATATTTAAACTGCAGGCAATTCACAAGTAAAGAATTTAGTTAAAATGCAAATTGCTGGTGTACTTTTAAAATAACTGCAGTAAAATAAATGCATTTTCCGAATGCTTGCATGCAGTACATGTGAATAAATCTTAGCTTAGCAAAGCTATACATATGCTCTGTGGCAAAAAATCCTTTAAAAAACGATCTCAGAACGTACTTTCTGCTGCTGGTGAGTTTAGATTCTTCGCTGTGTGTGTCCGCTTAAAACCTGCAATAGATGTTATACAGTTCAAAGGCAACTTGTTAATGCATGACTACAAGAAGTGAAGACAAACACACAAACAGAACTTACCCTCTAAAAGCCACAGGCAAAAACAGACACATGTGTAAATCCTCCTGTTTATCATCTCAGAAAGCTTAAATTTGAAAACAAAAAAAGCTCAACATTTTTGCAAACCACATGCAGTCAGGAAGCTCGTGTGTACAACTCGAGCAGGGAAATCAGATTTCAGCAGTTTGAATCTGTGTAGGGGGGAGGAGGGTTGGGTTAAGATGTTCCTGGGACAGCCTCCAAAGTTGACCTTATTTAGCCTATATTTATTGTTCAAGTTAAGTAATATTATCTGGATTAGGCATGGGACAATAACTGTTTTCAAGGGATACAGCAGTTTGGAAAAGTCAAGGTTTTCAGATTTTCTGCTATACCGTTCCTACAGTATATGTAAGATTGATTTATTATTATTATTGTTTTTTAAAAACCTTTTTGTTTTATTTTTTTAAGACAACAGTATCTCCAGCAGAAAAGATATCCAAAGATTTTGTAGTTGTAAACAAATCTGTGTTTTGAGGACAGCAGAATGATTCATCTGAATTATTTAGCCTGACATGTTTACGCTCCCAAAATGCTTAAAATGTTTCTCAAAATAAAATATATTTTGCTCAATGAGGAAAAAAGTTTTAGTTATTTTACCCAGACATTGAAAAAGAACAGATTTTAGAGCAGTAATCACAATCGTGATATTTTATCCAAGGTTCTCATACTGTCAGAATCTTATACCGGCCCATGGCTAGTCTGGATAGGTGTTTCCACAGAAGGACATCTTGTATACAGCACACACCAAAACGACGGTCGGCTGTTGGGCTTCATCAATCAGTCGGTCAGCTTTGGTCCGGCTAATTGATTTGGCTGTTGGGCTTCATCAGTCAGTTGGTCAGCTTTGGTCCGGCTAATTGACTTGGCGTGATCCAAACGTTGCCTCTCGTTGGGTTAATGTCCATTTGATGTGTTCTCGGGCAGCTTTTTGGTCCAGCTGAGACCAGACGTTAGCCAATGCAAGACGACAACACAGTCTAGGAAGTGTTTCACACTGATGGCTGTTTCCTCCATACAGTTTTATGCAAAAGTTTGGACACCCCTCTGTGGCTGCATAATTATGTGCTCTTTCTTTGTAAGAGAAGATCACAGTGATATACCATTCGGTTTCTAGAGAAAGCTAGAGAATGTCATGTTTTTCAGACTGAAATCTGTGGTGTAGCGGTATTGAGATGTGTGAAATTTTATTGAAACTGAAAAATAGGCTATGTAAAAGTTTGGGCACCCTCTCTTTTGTGTGGATATCAAAACCTTTAGTCACTTATGGCCTGTTTCTGAGTGGTACGGTACGGTACGGGTCACCTTTATCAGGCTTGCTTTTCCACTGCTAAAGGGAACTCTTTTGGTCGGCGTGGTGTACAACAGAAAGTTTCAGTCAACGTCATTTTCGCTCGAGGAAATGTTTAAAGTAAAGCTTTATGGGTCGTTCACAAATCATACAAGAAGCACTTCTCACAAAACAGAGGCTTTATTATTCAAACACTGGTATATAAATGTTCATTACTGACCTTTCTATGAACATGATCTGATTATAACTAGATCAATGATGCGAAACAGCCTACTGTCCGCAATTATATCAAATAAATAAATAAATGAAGCATATATGAACACATACAGCCCCTTACAGTCTCTGATATGTTATCAATTACAGAAAAACTACACACAGCAGACGTTTATGCCTTATTTAGGTTCAAAAACAACACAAAATATAGCCCAAAGTCAAACCTTTAATCTTCACCAGCACCTGTAACCGCTTGTTAGAAAGTAATTTTGTCATTCCGAGTTCATAATAGTCCAGGTTAGTCCAGCAGTTTCTTCATGTTGAAACATTTCAAATATTGACGCCCACGCAGTCGCAAGTGAGAAAGCGAAACCACTCGCGCTTTAGACGGGCTCGTAAAAACTATGGGGCACAGCGGAGAATCTGCTCTTCTCTTGGCTTTGTGGCTGTTCAAGCCGACGACAAGGTTTGTTTGAGCTCGGGTCGACCATGGCTCGTTATTATATGTTTATATTATTTCGGAGTATTGTCTCTTGGCTGTGTATTAAAGAGCCCATATGGTGGGTTGAGAACGGTTAAATTTCACTTTTTGAAGTCCCAAAAAACAGGATGATATGTATGCAAGGTTAAAAAACACTTTCGATGTCTTATAATATCTATTTATTTTTACCTCATTTTCCCACCGACTCCCATATGAATCGTCTGAGCGAGTCTTTTTCCCCAAGCACCTGGACATGATTTAACCGGAATGCCGACAAGTTTAGTAAAGTTAGCAGCAGTCGTGTTTTCCGGATCAATAACTCATGACCGAAACATTGTTCCTACACAAATAGCACCTCTTTTCAACCGTCGCAATGTATACAATCACCTACAACCTTATTTTCCTAAAAATTAGCTTTCCTACGCGCAGGACACATTATATTAAACTCCATGCACAGGCAGCAAAGAGACCGTTTCTTAGGGACCGTCTACAAAGAGCAAAACGCGAAAACCAATACTACAAAAGCTGTCAATAACTTCTCTCTAAATCTTTATACTGCCATCAAACAGTATAAAGATTTACTTAGATATTACTCAGATCACACGTCACTGCTGTCCCGCTGGTTATGCTACAACACTTACTGCAATTACTTACTTACAAGGCACTTACTGCCTTCCACTTTTTCTTCCTGTCTGTGGGCGGGGCCGGGGATTTTAATTTTCCCGGGGTCTGCGCGCGCAACTAGTATGTTTCGCGTTGACGTCAAGCCAAAACGGCTAAAGACTCGTTCTAATAACTATTCATTTAAACAACAATGAGTCGACTCTTTTATAGATGAATCAATCATTTTAAACAGTTTGCACTTTCAGATTTAAGCCTCATTCTGGACATTTCACTTTACTTAGAGCTGTGTAACACACTGCATGGAAGGTCATTTTCAAAAATCCATAATATGGGCTCTTTAAACATGGCGGGTCCTTTGTTTTCATTCTGGCTTGTTGCGCGAGCAAATGATATATCTCTGTAAACCAATAGCGTTCAGCTGCGCGTCTAGCTCTACCTTTTAGTAACCCTTTGGTACCCTTGGCAAAGGGTGACCAAAAAGTGGTACTGTTCGGTTCGGTACGCTTTTAGACAGTGGAAAAGCGTACCAAACCGTACCGTACCACTCAGTGGAAACGGGCCATTAATGCTGATTGATTACAACACACAGTTGATTTGAGTGATTCAGTGAACCTTAACAATCCTAACACAGGTGCAACCAATCATGAAAAAGATATTTCAGATAGCTGATTGCTAGTTGTGCTTCTCCTTATGGTGAACCAGAAAGCAGCAACATGGGAACCTCAAAAGAATTTCCTAATGACCTAAAATCTGAGATAATTCATCAACATAAGTTAGGAGAAAAAAGCTATCACAAAGGTTTAAAGTCTCTATCTTCACAGTCAGAAATATAGTAAGAAAATGGAAGGCCACAGGAACAGTTCTTGTGAAGGAAAGTTGTGGTAGTCCAAGAAAAATGTCTGAAAGGCAAACCACAGACCACCTCCAAAGATCTCCAGGAACATCTTGCTGCTAATAATGACATTGTACATAATTCCACAGTTAAGCGTACTCTTTACAATGAACAGCTCAATAGAAGGTGATGCAAGTGAAGCCTTTTCTGCATTCTGCCAACAAGAAGAGTCGTTTGAGGTATGCAAAGGCACATCTGGACAAGCCTGAATCATTTTGGAAATATACTGTGGACAGATGCCACGACCACAGGCGCTTTGCATGGTGGAAAAAGAACATGGCATTCCATGAGAAGAACATAATCCCTACAGTAAAATATTGTGGAGGGTCAATCATGCTGTGGTGATGTGTAGCTAGCACAGGTGCTAGAAACCTTGTCAGAGTCGAAGGTTGCATGGATTCCACCCAGTATCAGCAGAATAATGTTCAGGAATTAGTCAAGAGACTGAAGTTATGACAGGGTTGGATGTTTTAGCAGGACAACGACCCAAAGCACAGTTCCAGATCTACCACAGAATTTATGCTCAGAAGTGATAAAATGTTCTAGAATGGCCATCCTAGTTAGGCCTGTCACAATAATCAATATATCGACTTATCGCACAATACATGGACATGACCTCAATAATTTTTGGTGATGCAATATATATCGCCCTTACGTAAAACCCAATTCTTGCAACATTTTAGCTGTTTGTACAACCTCTCTATCTCTGTTTGAGGTGTCAGTGTCAGTATGGTTAAAAAACACACTACAGTATTTACATTTAACATTTATTATTATTTGTTTTGGATTTGCGTTTTAACATTGTGATTCCAATGCCTAATCATTAAATTATTAAAATGACTTAATTAAATATTCTTAAGAATAAAATATTTTGTGTTCTTTTGAAGAGTGTGCTTGCGTTATGTTGCTATTATATTGCCATTCTGGCATTATATAATGAGTGGCCTAAAATAGTCTTAAAATGACAATAATATCGTTTATCGCTATATATTTAGGTGCAATATATCGTACAACAATAAATAGATATCGTGACAGGCCTAATCCTAGTCCCCAGACTTAAACATTATAGAAAATCTATGGATTGATTAGAAAAGGGCCATTCACACGTTACACCCATCAAACCTGACTGAACTGGAAAAGTTTTGCATGGAAGAAAGGTTCAAAATGCCTTCAGCAGTATTTAGAGACTTATCCTTGGCTATAAAAAGCATCTACAGACTGTTATTTCAGCAAAAAGTGGCTGTACAACATTCTGTTTGGGTGCCCAGTTTTTTGCACGTTTTGTTTATAACATTTGTTATAATGTAAATTGCATTGCATCTGTTGATTAAATAAATGTTACGTCCGAAATGGAATGTTGCTTTTTCGCTAGAGTATAAAATATATCCAAGTGAATTTGCTGATTCGAACAGCCAGCAGGCTATGGCTTGCAATTCAGAACAAATGATCAGTGGTGCCCAAACTTTTGCATAAAATTGAATATGTGCATGTGTGTGTTTTCTAAATGAAAACTTAAGAGGAGCTTTTGGAGCCCAGGAACAGTTTCCCAGCAACAGCTGTTAACAACCTGTAGAGGGCTAGTTCTAAGATACACTCCCCACTTTGAAGGAGAACATAATTAGTGATTTGTTCGTTTAAATTTGAATCATCGTGTGCCTCATTTCTGCTCTGCTTTTGTCCACTTGTCTGCACAAGAAGTTTGGCCAGAGGAGAAATGATCGTGGCCAACTGGGCCTGGTTTCTCACTAGTTTTTTTTTTCCTCTTCACTTTCGTCATTTGCTGAAGTTTGTTCCTTGCCACTGTCGCCACTGGTGTGCATGCTTCGGGACTTGTGGAGCTGCGCATCGATGGATTTGCTCGTCAGTGTTTGGACTTTCAGCAGTGAACTGAACTAAACTGAACTTCAACTCTGAAAACTGGACTGACACTGTGTTTCAGTTTACTAGAACTTTCATATTAAGCTGCTTTGACACAATCTACACTGCAAAAAGCGCTGTGGAAATAAAGATTTTAGGCAAGGCAAGGCAAGTTTATTTATATAGCACATTGCATACACAGTGGCAATTCAAAGTGCTTTACATAAACAGAAATAATATTGAAGTATAAGAAAATGAAAACAAACAATACAAAACATAAAAACAGATTAAAATGAGTTAAAACAAGTTATAAAAGAATGAAAAAGAAAAGAAAGACACAATAGTGCGATATGTTGGACGTAGCACAGTGCTGATTCAGGAAAGGCACAGCTAAACAGATGTGTTTTCAGTCTTGATTTGAATGTGCCTAATGTTGGAGCACATCTGATCATTTCTGGAAGCTGATTCCAGCAGCGAGGGGCGTAATAGCTGAAAGCAGATTCACTCTGCTTTGACTGAACTCTTGGAATTTCTAGTTTATATGATCCTAATGATCTGAGTGATCTGTTAGGTTTGTATTCAGTCAGCATATCTGTAATGTATTGAGGTCCTAGGCCATTTAGTGATTTGTAGACAAGTAGTAATACTTTAAAATCTATTCTGAATGTAAATGTGAGCCAGTGTAAAGACCTGAGGATATGTGTGATGTGCTCTGATTTCCTGGCTCTGGTCAGAATCCTGGCCGCAGCATTCTGAATGAGCTGCAACTGTCTGACTGTCTTTTTGGGAAGGCCAGTGAGGAGTCCGTTACAGTAATCCACCCTGCTGCTGATAAAAGCATAAACAAGTTTCTCTAAGTCTTCACGGGAAACAAAGCATCTAATTCTTGCAATGTTTTTGAGATGATAGTATGCTGATTTAGTTACTGCTTTGACATGACTGTTGAAACTCAGATCTGACTCCAGAGTCACACTAAGATTCTTGACCTTATTTTTTGTTGAATGACTCTTAGAGCCAAGGTACACATTCACCTTGAGAACCTCATCTCTGTTTTAATTCAATGTATGTCCCAAAATGCAAAAAAAAAAAATGGGACTATAACCTCTATTTAATGGCATTTTTGAAAGTGTCGATTTAAACCTCACTTCTGTTGTACATCCCAATATATCAAAATAGTCCATAGAGCATATTTCTTTTTGTTACAAAGCATAAATATATAGAAATCTTATAACTCTTGATAAAGAAACAGGTAAGGGTTTAGGTGGACAAGAATTTGAGATGGTATACAACATGTAATCTACCTTTTCGGTAGAGTTTTTACTTCTCTCTTTATTTATCAACATGTTAAAAATGTGCTGTTCTATCCGAACTCTTGGTCAAACTATGAACAAACCCAACAGTTGAGTTAAAAATCTTATTTAACAGACATACAATAATCTTATTTAATGTAAAACTTTGAACCAATATTTGACCCATCGTTGTGTTATTATTTGGCCCATGGAGTTTGACCAAGTGACTTCAGTTAATTCTATATAAACAAGATTTTCATCTGCAAAACAGACTGAGCTGCTGACATTAAAACTAATGTAATTATTATAAACATACGCAAGCAGTTAAGCTTTACAGGAAGAAGCTGAATTCACAAACCCACAAAACCAACCACACAAAGACTTTATGCATGATAAGGCCCATGTGCAATGTAAAACATTTTACTTGGGCAGGATAGTGTCAGGAAGACATAAACTGAAAATGCACATAAATGAAAGTATTTTATTGTGACAGTGTACTATATTGATTGAGTTCATATTTATATTTCAAATTATATTTGTGATGTCACATACTGCTTTTGACAATTCACATAAAGGCATATTCTACTTTTATTGTATGGACCAAAAAAAAAAACCCGTCAAAATATCTTCCTTGTTTGACCAGAGTAGGTCACATTAGCTCATGTTTAACAGTGAGTCAATGATGACAGCATGTTTATTGTCTGGCTGAAATATCTCTTTAAGAAAATGGAACCCTTATGTGCCTCTCCATTTCCTCTGTCTCTAACAAAACCACATCCTGTGAAAACAGTTCATGATAAAATATGATCTTTTCATAGAAATGTGTCCTCATAAAAAAACAAGATACCGAGATAATGCATGCCAATGATATGTGTGACCCTGGAGTTTTTTTTCTTTCAATTACTCAATTAATAAAGCCGCTTTCCATTGATATATACTTTTTAGGATAGGATTGTTTAAAATAATATTTTGCTGAAATACTATTTAAACTTTTTGAAAATCTGTAATCTGAAGGTTCAAAAATAAAAACAAATCATTGAGTTGTCCAGATTAAGCAATATCTGACTGCAGACTTGCATATGCAAGCTGGCACAATGCACTGAATGGTGCTAGTGATGTTACTGTGAGGGGTAGGGTGTTGTTAGGTGTGGAAATTTACTAAATATCTTCAAGTAACACAATCTCTAACGTATTAGAATGTATACATTTTGACCTATTTATTGTATTTATTTATTTATTGTATTTATCTATTTATTTATTTATTTATTTATTTATTTATTTATTTATTTATGTATGTATGGATGTATGTTTGTATGTATGTATGTATTTATTTATTTATTTATTTATTTATTTATTTATTTATTATTTACCGAAGTAAATCCATCATCATTTTATTTTGTGGTCAAAGTTTAAAGGATAGAATAAAGGAATAATGTAGAAATTATTTTGAATGGATACTTTGCATCTAGGAGATTAATGACTAAAATATTTAAAGGTGGCTGGTACAATGTGAGAATAAAAAAAGACTTTAGATTTACAAAAATGGCCCTTTCGTGAACGAAAGAAATTGCAGTGCAGAATAGTTCCGCCATCTAAATAATTAGCCATCACTTTTTGGATCTTTGGAGGCTGTGATTGTCATTACTTAAGCTGCCCAAGAGGGGGTTGAAAGATTGCTGCCCGATGAAATGGCTTTTGTTGGAATTTAATATCACTTCACCTGCCCACTTTTTAGACACCCAGCTGCCCATCTGTCTGTGGTCGGTGATTTAATAAGGCGTTTGTGTGTGAGACGGGGAATTTCCCAAGAACATCTGCTCTATACCAAATTACATGACTAAAAGGACAAAGTACAACAGAACAAAGAGATTGTGAAATCACAATCTTTAATTAGGGTTGCACCTAAAATTTGTGTTCATGTTCTCCGGTTTACCCCACAAGTCCAAAGACATGTGGCATAGGTGAATTGGGTAGCCTAAATTGTCTGCAGTGTGTGAGTGCGAATGAGTGTGTATGGATGTTTCCCAGAGATGGGTTGCAGCTGGAAGGGCATCCGCTGCGTAAAACATTTGCTGGATAAGTTGGTGGTTCATTCCGCTGTGGCGACCCCGGATTAATAAAGGGACTAAACCGAAAGAAAATGAATGAATGAATGAATGTATTTTAAATGTGGGTCAAATATAGGCCAAACGTACATGGCCCACATATCAGTTATTAACATCTAGGCCTACTACATTTGACATCTTACCCATGTCTTGTGTGCCGCCTAAAAGATGGTGCCACCTCTGCCAAACCCAGGCCGTGTTTGGCCCATATAAACAACAAAAAAAAATGATTCATTGGATTTACTAAATTCTTTAAGGTAAGTTAGGGTGAACAGTAGCTGAATTTAAACAACAAATTCAATTTAGTAATGTTCAACTTCATTTGTTTGTATAAATTCAACCCATATCAATTGTTTGCAACAATTTGCAATGAACCATTTTGTTCAGTGTGCTGTGTGCCAGTGCCGGATGAATGCCTGCTAAGCCAGAATACTTTGCTACATGGGATGTTGTTTTAATCTTTTAAAAAGAAAACCTGGCTGTTATGAAGTAGTTTATGCAAATCTGACTAATGTCTCAAAAATTGATAAAAAACAGGATTTATCTGGAGCGTAAACCATGTGTCAGTGAAAAATGCAAATTTTTATAGTTCAGTTGAGACGTTTACTCTGAAAGTGCCTGAGAGTAAATGTTTTACATGTGAAAAAAATACTAGTATTATATAATAAATACTATAGTGTTTTTGTAGTATTCTGTAGAATAGTACACTACAGTAGTAGACTACGTATAGTAATATAAACAAATGACCCAAGACTGTAGTTTTCTACAACCGTTGGGTATATTATAAAACATCACAGATTACTGTAGTAAAAACTAATACTACAGTTTTATTATTATGGTTTATCACTTAACGGATCATGGTTCTAGCATTCATTAACAAGGAGTAGTAAATACTAAAATAGATATAGTATAATAAACTTTATTATATTGGTTCTAAAACGCTACAAATTACTATAGTGTTCTTTTCATCTGGTTTTCCATGCCGCATAAAAATCACTGCATGTGAATTCAAAGGATCACAGAGGTCCAGAGATAAAAAAATGTATATGAAATAGTATGCATTGATTTTATTTTATTCATTCACTCATTCCTTTTCTTTTCGGCTTAGTCCCTTTATTATTCCGGGGTCGCCACAGCGGAATGAACTGCCAACTTTTCCAGCATATGTTTTACGCAGCGGATGCCCTTCTAGCTGCAACCCATCTCTGGGAAATGATTTATTTTAGAAAAACTAAACTTTTTCCATCTGCACTTTAAATTTAACTAGGCCTAAAGTAAGCAGTATTTAAGTTCACCACTATTTAACTCAATTAACCAATGGCTATTATTATTTACAAATACAAGAACCATACAGTACTTCACATGTTGAGTTGTGTTTCTAAAGTCAGAAGGGTCTACAAGACAAAATGTATGGTATTTCTATAGCAAAAACCCAACATTTCTGCCACTACAGCAACCATATTTCAAAAATTCAACCAATAACTAATGTACACATTTTTTTTGTAAAGAATATAATTTATTTAGTGCCAAGGCGCACGCATAGCCTATATTTCAAACAGTAAACAGTATTTTACATAGATTTAGCAAAGAGTTTTACCACTTAAATGACCAAAGTTACGTTGTTTAACATGAGGTAAATGCATTTTCACGTTTTATTCTACTACAAAAACTCATTAGAAAAACTGCCTTGATTCTTTGAACCCTGAGTTAAAGGACCAAGAAACCCTGGAGTACTTTTTTTGAGATTTGAACAGATTTGTGTGTGTTGAGCATCAGTTCAGACAGCGTTAGCAGATGTCAGCTTTAATTGTGAGGAAAACTGAATAATTTGGAGCTTTTGTCAGATAATTTCATCTTTCGGGTTTAAAATAATTTTGGGGGCGGATCAAAATCGCTGACAAAGCGCAAAACTGCAAGTGGAGTAATGATGCATCAGTTTCTCATTATTATTCATAGCAGAGTTTTCTTATCCTATGAGAAGACCCTGCATCTTAATTATTCATCAGCGCATGCGCTTACCGTAGACGAAGCAGGCCTGCCAGGCTGGTAGACCCAATGGGCGAGATGTTGGTCGTATGTGTTTGTTTCCTTGATCCACAGGGTTTGTTGCATGTTTTCCCCCGCGATGCTGTCAGGGCCGATTCAGCAAGTTGTTGGTTTGCAGCAAGCATTTTGGTAACACTTTATTTTGATGGTCCATTTGAGTATTAGTAGACTGTCTGCTTAATATCTGGTGATACTGACATTCAACAGACATTTAACTGACTATGAGAAACTTTGCAAGTACATGTCAACTTACACTAACCTTAACCCTAACCCCAACCTAACAGTCTACTTATAATCTGTTAACGTAACTTAAATTTAATTGACCATCAAAATAAAGTATGACCAGCATATTTGAACGGCGGACTTTGTCTTTTATCAGTTGATTTCGTTACAGCTTGTGGTTCGTTATTCACACAAATTGCCTATATCTGTGCTGCTGTGTTCGCACATGTTTGAAATCCTCCAGATTACCGTCAGGGTTAATGGTTGAAATAGACAGGGGAAGAGACTGCACTGCTATCCACTGTTTCTGCCTTCAGACTCGGGGATAGGAGAGGAGAGAAGTCCTTCTCATTTATAGTGTTTATATAAACACGATTGTCTTTAAGATGATATAACAAATTGTGGTTATGTGTATATGAAATTACGAATAACAAATGTAGCAGGGCAGTAAATTACTGTTTATTTTTTTGCATTGTAACTTTGTAAACTATAAAATCATGCGTCTCCTCACGGTTCTTGTCTCATTTTGTAAGCATGCTCCACTCTTTTCCCCCTGCACTGCTGGCCACGCCCACTCCCACCTCTGCCCGCAGCGCTCCACGCCCATCTCTAAGCATTTTTTGAAAAATTTCTTGATGTAGACCTGAAAGAGGAGGGCTTCATGGCCCTTTAAAAGTGTTTTCGATTTGAAAACATAGCCACCTGCTGTTTTTATACGCTCGTTCAGAAGATTTGATGTCATAAACCACCACAGCAGCAGTGACCACGCTCAATAAAACGGAAAAGACCAGTCGGATTACAGCTTCAGTAAAACCACAACAGTCTGAGGGAGAAAGAAAAGCATATTAAGTCACCTGAACTCTTTTAGGTTTGTAAAAACTGCTAAAATCACCATTACTATACCTGCACATGGCGAGCAGGTCTGACTGATGTCCAGATGTGTGGTGTGGTTTGCGATGGTGTTGTTGATCACACAGCTGTAGGTCTTTTTATCCTGATATTCCACCTCCAGAGGTAGAGAGAGACTGATGCTGAGATCAGACACACTGATGCTGGACAATACACTGTTTCCTTTGTACCAGGAGAGACTCACAGCACTCACATTCACCACTGAACACAACACTGAACATCTGGAGTCTGATGACAGTGTATTACATGTTGTAGAGTAACTGCTGATGACAGGAACAGGCAGAAGACCTTGTCAAATTTAATGAAACAAACATTATTAGTGACATTGTAAACACTTCTATCAACATTATTTACTTTTTAGAGTGTAATTATCTTAAATTGCTTTATTTTACTCACCATAGAGAGTAACATTGAACTTCTGGTGGGAAGTTAGTCTCTTGCTGATGATGTTTAGTTTATAAAGTCCAGAGAGTTCAGTTGTGATGTTTGTGATGGTCAGAGATCCAGTTTGTCTGTCCATCTTCAGTCTGTCTCCAAATATCTCATTGCTGTCAAACATGTCAAAGTTCTGCCTGTAGATCTCAGCGATACGAGTCTCTCGAGATCCAAACATCCACAGTATCTGATCAAAGCTCTGTACTTGAGGAACATCAGTGTTTAAAGTGACAGAATCTCCCTCAGTCACTGATACTGACTTCACACCTGAAAATTATTATTATTATTATTATTATTACTTTATTTTTGAACGTTGTTTATTGTTATTTTTTTCCCAAGTTAAACACAAAGTACAACAAAATACAGAATAAGCAAAATATATATTTCATCCCCACACATAGTGCCCTATACATGTCCCAAACCTTCAATAATGCCACAAATAAGCCAAGAATAAAATAGAATAAAAACCATGAATAAAACATAAAAAAGTCAGATTCTAAGCATTCTGTCCTGTTATACCCAAGCAAGAAATGAAGCTGCCCCAATATTTGACAAATAAGTCTTGCCGCTTTTTCAAACGAAACGCAATTTTTTCCAAAGGCATATAAGATGACACTTCTTTAATCCACATGGAAGTAGAAGGTGATTTAGAATCCTTCCATCTCAAACTTATACATTTTATGGCTGCTACTAGGGCTAGTCTGACAAATCTCAGATTACTGCAATGTTGATCAAGTAATGTAGTATCTCCTAAGAGGGTAAGTCTAGGCCAGGGATCACCAATCTCTGTCCTGGAGGTCCGGTGTCCTGCAGGGTTTAGCTCCAACTTGTTTTAAAACACCTGCCTGGATGTTTCAAGTATACCTAGTGAGAGCTTAATTAGCTTGTTCAGGTGTGTTTGATTAGGGGTGGAGCTAAAATCTGCAGGACACCGGACCTCCAGGAACAAGTTTGGTGATCCCTGGTCTAGGCTCTATAGGCACATTAGTACCTACAACTATGGCAATAACCTCTATGACCTTGTTCCAGTATTCTTCTAACTCAGGGCAAGACCACAGCATGTGTAGGAGAGTCCCTCTATCTGCTTTACATCTTGGGCAAAACTCTGGATAGGAGCTTTTAAAGGAGTGCAATCTAACTGGAGCATAGTAAACTCTTTCACATTAAATTGGATGAGCTTATGGCGACTATTGATTAGAAAAAGTATGAGCTTTCTCACATATTGTTTCTCATTCATCATCTATGAATGAGCACTCCAACTCTTTTTCGATATAGATTTTACATCGCGAATATTACCAGCCGTCAGCTGTAACAACTTAGTATAGATAAAAGAGACGAGACCCTTTTATTATTATTATTATTATTATTATTATTATTATTATTATTATTATTATTA
>CAIGQQ010030351.1:0-29653 GCA_903798035.1 Danio albolineatus | reverse complement strand
TTGGGTAGAGTCGCCTTGCATCTCATGACTCAGTGATGTGCGAAACTTCCTCTCTTTTGACTTTTCTCCTCAAAGCTGTTAAACCAGATCACAGCTCACATTAAATTGGCATATTTTTGACTATTCCTCTGATCTGAATGCTGCTGTAGAGGCACAGTAGGTTTTTTTTTTGAGTCTGTGCCTGACTGCTTTGAGAGGTTCACTGTACTCTCTGTCAGCTGCGAGCTTTACAATCACACACCTGATTTGGTGCAATAGGTTGGTGCTGGTGAGACAAACAGGATTTAATGTGCTGAAAATAATTTGTGATGTGTAGACTGGCTGCGTCTCTCGTCTCTTCTAGTTGGTTTAATGTGGTGGCAGCTAATTTTTGATCAGTAACCCATTTGCCGTGCTTATTTTTGAAATTTTGGTAACATTTATTTTAGTATTTGTGTACTTGTTATTTATTTATTTGTTTACTCCTATTTAAATGTATTTATTCATTCATTCCTGCAATATTGAATATTTTCATGTTTATTTTCATTTCTGTTTTTTGCTTCATTCCTGTATTTAAGCTGCTTTTTTCACTTCTGAGAATAAATTTTTAAAGAGTATCTCCTTCTACAGATTTTAAGCTACAACTACCAAATTTGACTTGAACTGTTCTTACAAACTGCGCCGATTTTTTAATTAATTTATTTTTTGTAACTCATTCCACTTGATGAACTTCATACGTTTAAGTGTTGCAGAGTATTTAACATACAGTTGAAGTCAGAATTATTACCCCCCCCACCCCCCCTTAATATTTTTCCCCCAATTTTTGTTTAATGGAGAGATGAACATTTCTAAACATAATAGTTTTAATAACTCATTTCTAATCACTGATTTATTTTATCTTTGCCATGATGACAGTAAATAATATTTTACCAGATATTTTTCAAGACAATTCTATACAGCTTAAAGTAACATTTAAAGGCTTAACTAGGTTAATTAGGTTAACTAGGCAGGTTAGGGTAATTAGGCAAGCTATTGTATAATTATGGTTTGTTCTGTAGACTATCGGAAAAAAGCTTAAAGGGGCTAATAATTTTAACCTTAAAATGGTTCTTAAAAAAAAAAACTGCTTTTATTCTAGCCAAAACAAAACAAATAAGACTTTCTCCAGAAGAAAAAATATTATCAGACATACTGTGAAAATTTCCTTGCTGTGTTAAACATCATTTGAGAAATATTTAAAAAAGAAACAAACATGCAAAGGGGGCCTAATAATTCTGACTTCAAATGTATATATGGGCACAATTCAGGACAATTAAATGTGAAATGCTAGCATAAGGTTTCTGTTGTGCTCAAAGTCCTCCGATGTGCCGTGAAATATGTCAGGTAATTTCACCCGAAACATTAAGTCTGGGTGGGACATGTTGATTAGCTCCTCCCCTTTTAAAAATGGTGCTAATGATGTTTCATTTGCATCACAGCTGTGTCAGACAGAATTGTTGAGCTAAAGCACATCAGACCCACGACAGCCATAGCCTATAAGAGCAATGCTGAGTCTGTCAAACTGTTTCTCAGAATTCAGTGCATTTCAAACGGGTCTCGTATGCTTTGTTGTCTTTGCTGACTCCTGCATTTCAAGTTATTTGAGTTTTTATCGTTTTTATCTTTGATTTGTTTAGATTTGAGTATCTGCCACTGAATCGTTCTCAGCCATACCAACCAACATGGAAAGAATGATTGTTTTATCAGCACTGGCAAGAATTTTAATCTCAGTGCATCCTTAGTGTAAACTCATAAAAGGGATTTTAATGATTAATGTTTTAGCTTTAATGGAGAACTTGTGCAGTGTTCTCGCTAATGCGAATAATCCTTCACTTGCACACAATATTGATCGTTTGGGAGATTTTTAATTTACCAGCTCTTGTAATGTTTTCCAAGCAGTTTTCCAAGCATTATCATTAAGGCTCTTTAGGAACAAATCTTCTCCTGTTTATGCACAAATAATCTATTGACGGCATGTTTTCAGATTTTGCACCCTTCACCCTGTTTAGAAGGTCTATATTAATTGGATTCGGGGGTGAATCTATATGAACGGCACAGTGGGCAATATTAACATCACAGTTATGGATGCAGTAGCAGCTCGGCTGGTCATTATGAAAGCGTATCGACTGCGTGCTTTAGGTCTTGGGAATGGTGTGACATTGATTAGACGTTGTTGGAGGCGTTCCCGGTCTCTGTGGGATGCTGATGCATCTTAACTTAATAAGGTGTGGAATGATATACTGCATCACAAAACAATGAGCTCCTCCACCCAACCCATCCCTCAGCACACTGCTGGTTCCCGCACACATTCACTGATAATGGCACCTCTGAAGGGTTTCGCACATGTTTCTTGCAGCATCAGCTGATTTTTGATGGTTGTCAGCTTTTCGTTGTAAACTAACATTCAGAAGTTTGGGATTGGTTAGATTTTAAAACTGTTTTTAAATGTAGTCTCTTTTGCTATGATGTTTTATTAAATTTTTAAATACCCGTTTTGTATTATAGTAGGAGTATTATAATATTATTTTCAGCGTCCATTATTGTAACCAGTATCTTTAACAATATAAAAAAATTATTGACCATAAATACCTGTATAATAATAATAATAATAATAATAATAATAATGATAATAATAATAATAATAATAATAATAATAATAATAATGATACTATATATAAAAATTATTAATAATATTAATGAAAAAAATAATAATAATAATAAACTAAAAAAACAAAGTCAGTAAAGAAACATCTGTATAATACCATCAAACAATTTTATAACATTACATTTTAATTAGGCCTGCACAATATTGGAAAAATGTGACTTTGCGATATTTAGTTTTTCTGTGATATTATATTGTGATATGAATATAATTTCACCAGATGAATTGAATAGCTCTATTTGGAAAGATTTCATTCATTTAGATAGATTGGGATGCTCAAGTCTTTTTCTATGCAGTGTGTTTACATAAATTATAATAAATAACAAGCATATACGATAAAGCAAAGATAAAAGTTAAATAAACAGCGCTTTATGGTTTTCTAGGCTATTCAGGTACAGAAATTCAGCAATCGAGCACAAAATAACATGGTCATCATTGTTTAAGTTATTCAAAAATAATAATATTTAATAATGTCTTTAATTTTTTGTCTTTAATAAATAATTAATCCTGCAATGTGACTTTTGTGATACACACATTGCTCAAATGATGTATTGTGCAACCCTAATAATAATAATAATAACAATAACAATAAAAATAACAACAATAATAATAATAATAATAATAGGAATATAAATAATAATAATAATAATAATAATAATATAAATAATAATAATAATAATAATGATAATAATAATAATGATAATAATAATAATAATAATGATAATATAAATAATAATAATAATAATAATAATAATAATAATAATAATAATAATGCTCTTAATATTATTTTGTGTAAATACATGGTTTGTAAAACTAAACTAATTTTTTTTAGTTTTTAAACTAAAAAGAGAACGAGATAGCATATTAAAATAATTATTTATAATTATTTTCAAATTCTAATGTGATTATGTGATTATTGCACAAAGCCATATTGTTCTTCTGCCAATGTCAGAATAGATACCCATTGTGTATGTTTGCCAAAATTCATTTTCATTTGCCTCAGGTGCTTTGTGAATATTTATTTTATGCCCTGGCTGACACAGTGTTCTGCATATTTTTGTGTTGATCAGTATGATCAATAAATTAAATTGATCCCAGAATTTACATTTACTGATTTCCTGGCACACACACACACACACACACACACACACACACACACACACACACACACACACACACGCACACACACACGCACACACACACGCACACACACATGCGCAGACACACACGATGATGTTAAGATAACTACTCATGCTGAAACACCTTGACCCAGCAGAAGGATTGTTATAATCACTGCCATCAGAGAGTAACCCTAATTATCACTGAATCTAAGAAAAAGTGACAGTTCATTAATGATTTTTCGAGGATCGCAGAACATACACTGCTCATAGAGACAGAGAGTGAGAGAAAATAGCTTGACGGGTCAGTAATTGAAATAGTTTGAAATGAATATGGTCATTACTGTGATAGCAATGCTAATACATAACTGGAAGCGTGACATGCTGTCAGATAAACCAAGCCTTAATAGAGGCAGTAAACACACTTGTGAAACACAGAGGTTAATTCTACAAGGAGCAAATGGCTTAAAACATGTTATTATTACAAGTTATCAGGCTATTTGAAATTACAGAGGCAGACCAAAATTAATACGTCCAAAGATGATGAAAAAGGAAGTATTATTTCCTACATATGGATTGTTTTGAACATGCTCAGGATTGATTTTGTTTTGCCTGTGTGTTTATTTATTTATTTATTTTTACACCCAAAGTGCTGGTATCACTTGCATTTTATGATTCACCAAGGGCCACGGTTTCAGATAAAAATGCTACTGAAGAAACAAAGCCCCCTACATTGCTTAAGGATGAGTTAATTAAAAGCAGATTTTCATTTTTGTGCGAACTGTCCCTTTAAAAGCGCACTGAATTACGTTTTATGGTGACGTTTCTAAAACAGGAAAAGACATTAGGAAGGGTGGGGGTCATCATTCTCTTTGACAGTTGACCCATATGCCTATTATGTGCATAGTACCATTGTGTAGAGAGTCAATAAACACATTTGTGCACTTCTTCTTCTGCTCTTCTCTCTATTCGAGTACCTCGAGACCTCACACCATGAGAGAAAATGATTAAGACCTCTTTCTTGTTGTAGTGGAGCATCGCTCGCTTCTCTCCCTCCCACTCTTTTCTTTCATTTTCACTTTCTTTTTCGTCTTTCTGAAGTTCAAAGGCTATGGAAAATGAATGTGCAATAGATCTATTTTCGTTCTCCGGTGCTGGAGTGTTGGACCGATACCAGAATCAAATGTTTGCACTAATAGCACAATCAAAAATGACCTTGGACTATCTGCTGTATCTTTTCATAAATACATGCTGAGAAAGCAAATTGCTGTCATGCTTTGACTGTCAGCAGGTTTGCCTGGCTTTTCTAAAGTATTGATCATGACCTTTCACTGTTGTTATGTGGATGTAATTTTATCTTGTAGCGCTTCATGGATTTTTTCTTGATATTGCATGATGACTAAGATGCTACACGCCAGCAAACTAGTAATAATGGGCTTACTCAGTTTGTTGGCTTTGCGGTCATGCTGTATAAATATAAATAGTTGAATGTAACTTTTTAACCTTTGTTCGGATAGGAGTCATTGAATTGAGTTTTGGAGAGGCGTGTATTACGTTTATCATACTGTGGATGGGTTTTTACAGTACTTAGTTTGTGCATATGTAAAATTTTATTATTATTATTATTATTATATGATTAATACACAATCCCATTCAATTCCAATTCTAGAAGTCACGATTCAATTTAAAAAGCATTGTCCACCTACTTTTTTTTTCTTATTTTTTGGCTGTGCAAAAAAATCTTTATAACCTGAAATTTCAACCAGAAATTAGCTTTTGTTTTGTTTTGGATCAGAATCAATGAATGACAGTATTACCATCATTAAAAAAAAAAAATTAATTCAGCATAAACAAACTTTGAATGTAACATTCCAGAGCAATGTTACATTCAGAGAAAAAGTGAACAAAAAAGAAAACAGTTCTTATTCTAAAAATAAATATTCCACAATATATATTAGGGTTGGCCGATGCCGACCATTTTGGCATCATACGATGTCTAATGTGAAACATCGCGATTCAACATCGTCGTAGGCGTCGTAGGCAACCATTTCAACTACCTGACCTGCATGGCCTTTGTTTTACCCATAACTAGGGCCAGACGAAATCTGTGGACATTTTTTGCTTTTTCTGTGTATATTTTTGTTAAAAATCTGCGGATTTATGCTGAATGATTTTGGGAGTATCATAACTGAAACCTCAATGTATGAAATAAAAAGTAATACATTTTTAACTTTAATGTTTACAATGAGAATCCAATTAGATCCACTTTATTTGGTAAACAAAGCAGATCTCTCATATAAAATATCAGCTAAAAGACAGAAAATATTACTTTACAAACTGTATTGTAAATAAATCGTATGAATATTTTCATGTTAGTCAATACTATTACTGAAATTAATTTCAAAACTGAATAAATATAAATTTACACACATTTACACCAGTAAATAAACCGAATCAATGATGGGCTAAAAATCTGCGGAAATCTGCGGAATTCTCTGCGCGCAGATTCCGTGTGTGCCTACATAACCAAATAACCAAAAAAGTTACACACAAATTACCACCTGTCAATCACTTTTTGTGGGACTCTGACATGAGTAGCCAGAATGATCTGTGTCGTTATAATGCCATCGACAAACTTGGTTGGTAAAAAAGGTGCACGACCAACAGGATCCAACCAACAGTATCTGAGTTACAAGCGTGAAAGTGAAAGCAGTGTACTGACGCTGTGACATGTTACCTGATACATTCAAAAGACCGAAAAGTCATAATAAAGAGAAAAGATTAAATTAATATCACGTTTAACAACTATATTGAGACAGAATCCAGCAGTATATGCTTGATAAACTGTCCGACGTGCACTGCTCTCTAGGGTTTTGTACTCAAAGCACCCGCTGACTGCCTGGAGCTCAGACGTGCGCATATGCAGTGCATGCCAAAGTGTGTGTGTGGTCACGTGATGTGCGTTTTCAGCAGTATATTGTGGACTGAGATCTTTTCAGAAATGTTAGTTTTGCACATAGATCATTTTCATTCTAAAATGCCATTTTAAAACGAAGACGTACTAGTGTAAATGGGGCCTAAGTGTGTGTTTTTCGTGAGTGGGTTGCTGCCGCGACGGGGTGGAGGATCGCGATGCCGGTCAGCATTGAGATGTCTATCGGCCATTATCCTTAGCCTAACATATATCTTGTTATAGATGTCAGTAGCTGCCATTTTACAAAATTCTTCAAATACAACAGCAGAATAAGTGTGAAATGTGAGCTAGACATTGTAATAGTGAGTTGTAATAGTGAAACTGCCTATGTAAGGCTAATGCTTCTCCAATGTCTTTCATGATTTAGACGTGCATCTATATATATTCAACAAGCGCAGTCCTCAGCCCAGCTGTCAGAGACCTCCTGCTGTGTCCAATCCATCCTTACCTGAATCAATAAATCAAGAGGTTTCTGCCTCTGTTCCAGCTCTGGCTGCTGCAGGATATTACATAATTGTGTATGCAACAATGTGGGTCTCCTAAAAAAAAAATGGAAAATCCACTAGAGCCCCCGGATTAATTTACTACCTGCAATGCGCCTAAAACGTTACAGTAATTCCATATCATGCAAAGCTGCTTTTAGCTGCAATGAGCTTTGAACGTGATGCTTTAGCTTCGATCTTTTTTATGAAACACAAAATATTTTGCTTGCTTTTATGTCCATAGTCTCTGCTTAAGCAGAAAAACGGATCCAGGATTGGATTCATTGTATTTTAGCCTACATTTGCCATGCCTTCCATGTGATAAACAGATCCAGAATCACCTCCCGCACCACTACCCATCCTGTGATGCAAGGGGTCGCCAGATAGACCAGAGTAATGATGTGTTTTGAGTGTGTGGGGGCTGAACAAGATCGAGTGTGCATGGTTTACCCACGCAATCTATGCTTCCCATGAAACAGCTCTGTTTCACGCCACTAAACCCGCCCTCGTCACACTGAACTTCCTGTATCGCCAGAAATATATTCCGAAGTCATTTTACACCCAATGTATGTCATTACAGAATCCAATTAAAATGAAGAGGTCCTTTGCCAAAACCACACTAAACCTCATCTACTCACTTCACAATTTATTCAGGGGAGAATCACAATTGGAAAAACAAAACAAAAAAAGTTGACACCATAGTGAGTCTAAGAAGAAGCCCAAAATTCAATCTGTTGGTTTGCAATCATTTTATTCAGTCCGGTCCAGTAAGTCTGTGTTGAAACTCAACAGCATCCCCACAGTAATCATCTCCAGCATTAGTTTGAAAATAGAGTTGGTCCTCCCACAGATGCTGGTATTTTCCAATATGGATACCATTATATGCAGCAGCCTCTGTAGCTTTGTTTTTGTGCAAGTAATCGATGCCATTCAAAAATGAGAATCTCACTTGGGCTGTATATTTCGTTTTCTCCCTGGTCTGGTGGAGATTGTTTTTGCTTTTGCTTTTTCTGCAGTGCTCTGCGACTCCTGCAGAAATGGAGAAAGTTGCTGAGCTCTTTATCTCACTTTGAAGGTGCACTTAGTCTTTTTTTCTCTTTTTTTGGTTTATATTGTGTTGCCTAGTTGTCTTGGGTTTATGGGCCTGGGTACTGTATGCAAAAGAACAATAGTAATGTTTAATTTTAATGATAATAATGTAATCTTCATCATTCAAAATTTAATGGAACGAAAAGCCCTGGGTTTTTAAATGTATCTAAAGTTCGCAGCATAGACTCTTGACAAATAAGATGGCATTCAAGAATGCATTATTTATTAATTACATGCTGGTCTGTTATATTTTCATGTATTAAACATGAACGTTGAGCCAAATGAACTTTCATAGGCTGCTTTTTACGTCAATCCTGGATGGTCATTGACCAGTGAAATCTGTAATAGAGTCGAGACATTTTTGTGTGAGTAGGCATGGGCTGGTATAAGATTTTGACAGTATGATAACCTTAAATAAAAAGATCACGGTTTCACGGTATGACGGTATTGTGGTTACTTCGCTAAAATATGCTCTTTTTAAATATCTGGCTAAAAAACAAAACACAATATATTTTATTTTGAGAAACATTTATAATATTTTGGGGCAGTAACCATGTCAGGCTAAATGATTGAATCATTGACTTCTGCAGTCTTCATTTGTTTGTTCAAAAACACAGATGTTTACACCTAAAAAAACAAACAAAAAATGTAAATAAATAAATCTCACACATACCTTAGGAACGGTATAGCAGAAAATTTTGGCGGTATGAAAACCTTGATTTTTCCAAAGCGCGGTATACCTTGAAAACGGTTATCGTCCCATGCCTATGTGTGAGTCTGTTGTGCTTATAAACAAAGTATAAACACCCTATTCGCAATAAGCCAATAATAATTGATTTTATTAGTCAATGTGTCCAGTAAAGAGGTATTACAGAAATAAGTAGTAGTAAATTGAGCAGTATTGGTCTGGTCATATGATCTCTGTATGTCGGCTCCCATAAGGGCACTTTCTTCATGTGCTTTTATTAAAACAGTTTGTCTACACATACTGTTTATTTCTTTGTGTAAAAATAAGGTGGGAATTTGGAGAAGATATCTTAGTAGATTTATCTGATCTTGTCCATTATCTTAAATTGCTTTCTCTTAGATTTCCTTTGTTATGGATTTCATCCTATGTAAAGCTGCAAGTGAGTGAGCTCTGCACTTATAAGTAATTTTGAAGGGTTTCCAACGCAAATCGAGCTATGATAGGCTGTGTTAAATAATAAGCTGTGTTAAAGGCAACTATTTGTTAACTAGGCAACTAAGAATGTATATATATATTTGTATTCAAAATATTTTGAAGTGTTTTATGAAATGTGATCCGGGGGACATGTGGGGTCTAACATGATGATTTAAAAGAATGCATTGTTTTTATGTCATGATTTGAATGTTTATTAAGATAATAAAGGTTTGCATTCATTGGATCAATAAAAATGCATATTTAATACTAGTAAACAGTTTACAAAACTACTTAAATTCAACATACCCTTCAAATACCCAACACACAGTAGTGTATTAAAAAAACATATGCACTACAGAATCAAATTGTATTGTAGTCCACATAAATCTATTCTCCTGATTTTGAGAAGGAAAAAACCCAGCAATATTTACAGTTATAAAAGAGCACCATTATTATACAGACATAGATTTCTTTTCATATGTCACTTCTTTCTATTTCTGCACCCAGTCTTTCTGAAAAGGTGTAGATGAAAGGGCTCCATTAGTCTCACTCATTACCAGATGTGACTCAGAGTCCAGTGGATCTCATCTGAGCAGGATTTGTGGCAGTAGCAGCCGCCCTGAGTCTTAATTACTCTCCACTGGGTTCCATCACCTGGAGGAGCTCAGAAGTCCGTAACACCACGACCAGAGTTGGCATGAAAGGCATAAATCATGGGCTAAATCCTTAGGATTTTAGTGCTTAGCATCAGCACTTGACTGGGAATCCCTCATTCCCACTGGCAGCATGCAGCATTACCTCAGGAACAGCAAGCACACGAGAGAGATGGACTTTGTGGAAAATGTTTCTTGTTTCTGAATCGGTTGAAGATTACCTTTGACAAGTGCTGTGCCCCCTTCATGCGTGAGATCTGACATGCCTGTGCACGAGGACCTTTTGTGCTGACGTTCAAAAGCGGGGCCTGGTGCGAGAGGAAGATCCATCCAAGTATATTTTATTTTAGCCTTGATAGTTCTCACCGGATTCTCATTCATATGCATTTGCCATGCTGCATGCACTAAATAACTCACAATCTGAGTGGACACGAATATGTAGATTCTTATATATATTGCAATGTAGAGTACAACAGGCATGCAGCACAGTATTTCTCTCAAGGCAAATTTTCTTAATCAGAAATAACATTTAATGTAAGATTGTATTATGTTTTTGTTTTCATTTATTAAGTTTCAAAATATTTGATTTCATAAGTTGAATGCATTTTCAACTCTTGTATATTTGTAATATGAAATACATTTTTATTTTTAAATATAAACATCTAGTCTAAATCTAATCTGCCCATTCAGTAAACATATTTGGCTAATTTGGCTATAAAGAATATTTATCTTGCTCAGAAACAATAACATCATCAACAACAACAACAACAACAAAAACAACAACAAAATCTTGTAACAGTACGGTGACAATGACAACGGTGTTGAGGATCCAAGTGCAGTTTAATATTAAAAGTCAGTATAGCAGCAGTCATCGGGGGCAAACAGATTCATACAGGTAATCAGTAGTTGTAAACAGGCGGAAGGTCAATAAGGCTGGCGGCAGGCAATGATAAACAGATAGTAAGGCTAGGGTCGAAAACACAGAAAAACAGGAACAAAGGAAACGCGTTGTATGTCACTTACAGGTAAACAATTCTCAGCAAAGACCGAGTTTGTATGTGCTGCTTATGTAGTGTGTGTAATCAGTCTTTGACAGTCCTCCGGTGGTGTGTATATCAGTCGTGATATGGAGCAGAAGTGTGTGTGTGAGCTACATGACTAGAGTTGTAGTTCTTTAACAAATCTGTAGTTCCCGGAAGTGTGTGTGCCAACCAGCGATCTCTGGCTGTAGAGATCGCTGGTGATCGTGACAAATCTATGATATGTGATATTATTTAATTACTAAGCTCCTTATATATTACAATTATTATTTTTTAAATCCTTGAACATAACTGCATACCATAGACCAGGCATGTCCAAAGTCCGGCCCGCGGGCCAATCACGGCCCGCAGTCAGATTTCATACGGCCCGCAGATTCCATCTCATAATGTGTTATTTATGGCTCGCTAGCTCTGTTAGAATAAATAAACCAAGGGAGAGTAACCGCGTTAGAGATAACAAGGAAACCAAGGCCCGCCCCAAGACTGAAAAAAAAAAGAAAAAAAAAAAAGAGAAGAGTCAGCGAGCGAACGGAGAGAACTGATCGCGCGCGCGTGCGCGCAGTGCAGGCATTTCCTCGCTCGCGAGAGCATACATCGTGCGCACATGGCCCGTTTCCTCGCGGTGGATCAGTTCAGCGCGTGCGCGAGCTGTAGTTTCCTCGCGCTTAGGTCTGTAATCTGCTCGCGATTCACTTTCTCCTCGCGCATAAACATCACCGCTGCGCTCGATTAATTTTGGCATTGATTTGCCGCCATACACTTGTCCCTAACAGAGCCCTGCACCGCGCACTTTCCTGCTTTGAAAGAGGTCATGGACAGTTTCCCACAGGACAATATTGGTGTGCAAATGAAGAGTTATGTAACAGTAAAGCCTAAAGCAAACTAATGCAATGCACTAAAGCAAACACAATTCATTAAACTCTTAAATAACTGTAGATATAGTTCATAGTTTATTATGTTTACATAGGTGATTATTTCTTGTGGTGGCAAGTGATTTTCCCAGTTGTGGGAATTATAAGGTATAATCTCCTGTAGTTATGTAAACTTTGCCTTCCTGAAAGATCTTGTAGAAGACGAGCAAAATTCACTTTTATTAAACTTTAATGATAACAGACCACTTTGCATTACTTATAACTCCTGTTTAAAATGTTCATGAGGCAAAGATAGACATCAAACTCATAGAAATGTGAGGTATTTTATACAGTTTGTTCAATTTTATCTGACTCTCCAGATATGAAAGAAAGGCATAATTGTGTGTTTAGAGTTGTTCATGCCTGAGTGGCTTATATTTGCTTATATTGCCATTTGAAAAATAAAGGTAATTGTGACAATAAAAATAGATTTATAACAGTGTGAATTTTCATGTGACATTTGTGGTGAAAAAAATGTCAGAAGAAACTATTGGCCCCCGGGCATCTTCACTTTATCAAATTTGGCCCTCTTTGCAAAAAGTTTGGACACCCCTGCCATAGACTGTTCATCAGCCATTCAGAATAAAGCACTCAACAATTGTAATTGTAAATAAATGATAGTGTCATTAAATATCAATTGAGTAGTGTTTAATTAACTCGTTCCACATGACTGCTGCCACTATAGGAGATTATCTTTGTGTAGTTCTTTAATCTAAAACTAAGTGCAAACCTATTCATTATTACTTCATGAAAATGGCGCAATGCAGGCTTTATGAACAGATTTGACAGTATAAAAGGCATTCATTGTGTTTAAATTGGTATTGAGAATGACACACTTGACTTTTTCAAAGCTTATGTGTAAATCTTTTTATAAATCACAAGCACACATTTGTGGAGAGTTTGAGCTTGAGGCCTGCATTCTTTGCTGAAGTTCTGTGGGGTTTTTGGAGGCCATTCAGGGCTGATCTGTCATCGTGGATGTGGCCGGTGTATTAGACGACCCCAGTCTCCCAGTGGGCTCATGTGTAAATGCCGCTCTAATAGGAAATTAAAGCTCTATCTCAGCCCCCATCAGCTGCTGTTGTATGCCTATGATGTCATCTTTTCATCCGAGGCTTAGTTTTGAAATGGCAAACATTAAAATGCCGCTCGATGGCTGAATGTGAATGTGCAGTCGCAGCGCCTGTGGAAAAGACATGCTTGATGTCAAATCGCTTTTACTGTAGCTGAGCATCGGCTGTCTCAAGGTCCCTTTCTTTCCCTCTGAGGAGTGTGAAAAATCTCACATCGTGTTTATATAGATGTCAAAAAAATGGAGCTGTGCTTCAATGTGCTCGTCAGCACAGAATATATACATATATCATCAGATTCAGATGGAATATGTGGATTGTCATAACTGAATACATCAAATGCGGTGACCATTCTCTCTCTTCAATATGACGGGACCACTCATGGAAAAATTGAAAATCTAAAATCATGAATATCAATACAGAAAGTGCTAATATACCATGAAGAGAGGCATATTCATGCAATCTGTTGACTTGCTCTTGATAGTGAATCTATAATAAGCAGTTAAGAATTCAAATTTGCCCAGTGTAACGATACAGTATGAGCAATTCCATGCAATTGTTAACCTTGCCATGAAAAAATTAAGTTGTCATCATAAATAGCTAAACCCTTCTAATTATATCCTTGTATTTTACAGTGCTGTACAAATAATCAAAAATGTCTCAGTCAATGTTTTCAAACAATTATATTTGATTTACCAAAATCTCATAAGTGGAAATTTCACATCTGTCACATCCATAACAGAAAAGACTCACATCCATAAAGTTTTTTCTTTATAAATGCAAAAATGTAAATTAAAATAAAACCAACCATGTTTGTTCTACAGAGAGCCGACTCTTATTCTTGTGATTATCATCATTTCTTTTGGATTGTGCAGTTTAATCCACAGAATTCTACAAAGTATGTTGCATACTGTAAACTCGCTGACTTTTTTCATCACATCCATAACGCATGATTATTTTCCTCATTAAAATAAGTATAAAAATTGTTTTCAGATTGATATTTTTGTGATCCCATAATTCTGTGTATATTTGTTTTGGAAGATGTAAACAGATGATTCAATATAATGTTAACATATACCTTATCTGTGCGTTTATGTTTTGAGTTTTTACTGCAAATGTCACATCCATAACGCTGGAATTGCTCATATACACTCAAATTACTTTTGCTGCTTATTTTAAGTACTTATTTAAAATGAGTTGAAATGACACAATTCTTAATGTTTCTGTTTGGGACAACTTAATTGTTTTATATTCAATCTACTTAAATTTGTAAAAAAAAAATTGTTAACTTATTTAATTTGTTTTGGGATAACATGAAGGAATTGTTTGGAACCCAGGACTTTTCACAGTGTAGTTCACTCAATCATTAAGATTTTGTGATGATTTACTCACCCAACCTAATAAGAAATAAAGATTTTTTTAAATCAAATATATTTCTTTCACTCTATTGAAAGTCTATTCACCCAAAATGCACTTAAGGACATATGTATACATTATAATTAAATAGATTCAAAACATTTTAAGAGGCACAATTGCTTTATATGATGAGTAATTATTTATGACTGATTAATCATGTAACCTTTAGTTTTTTTTTAATTCTCTTTAAAATAAAGTGCTTTGCAGTGGTGTTAAGAACCATGTTTATCACTTGAAAGAACCATTTTAAAAATGATTGTGAATAACATTTTAAACTCTAAACAACCTTTTTCACTATAAAGGATTTTTATGCAATGGAGAGGCTGGAGGCTGAAGACTTTTCATGGAAGCATCAAAACCATAAAGGAGCCTTTATTTTTAACAGTGCATAAATAGATTCAATGGAGAGACAGAAATCTTTCACATATAATTGAAAAATCTTTGTGTTCCATAGATGAATATAAGTGTTATGGGTTTGAAACGACATGAGGCTTAGTAAATGCAACCCAGGCTCATTCTGAAAACATAGACCTATATATATTTCTGGAGATTGTGAAATGTGTCCTAGGAGCCATGTTTTTTTTTTTTTGCAGTTTTTGTTTTCGCAACTCCATCAGAAGCTGCTGTGTAGAGATTTGAGATCTCAAATTTCTCTTGTGAGTGACTTTGCTCTTCTTGCATCTATCCACCAGAGGCCGCTGTCGACTGACTGATTGACCAACCGACTGATTTTTCCCACCCACCCCCTTTCCTAAACCCAACCAGTAGTGTTTTAAAAAGCACTGATTGCCCAGCACCAACCCACTTCTCGAAACCCAACTGACAGTGTTTTGAAATTAAATCCAGAAAAAGAAAACCCCCTTGATTTTTATCATGTTTTCAGATTTTACCACATTTTCACCCTATTATTTACCTGTTTGTTTTATTTTTTGGCTTTTGTGTTTGTCTTACCTGCTTTCTGGAACTGTTCTATGCCAGAATTAAACCCCATTGTCTCGTCAACTCCTCTCTGCATCTCAAGTCCGCTGACGTACATAGCAAGCTAACTGGACAAATTAGTAACAGCGGGAAAGCCGTTCACATAGAGGCAGGTGTTCAGCTGCTAGCGATTTTAAAATCATAAAAAATAAATAAATAAAAGGAACATGTCATACCGCCCTGTAGTGTTCATTTTTTAAGACGAAATGCAGCCATACATACTTCTAGTTACATAATTAGTGATCTCCAGAAATGTATATAGGGCTACGTTTACGGAATGAGCCTATGTTAGTAAATGACAGAATTTCCACTTTGTGGCGAACTAACCCTTTAACGTTGTGCTAATTCAGTCCACACAGAAGCTAATTCAGCAGATGGACTGTAACCAACAACAGCAATTGGACTTAAATTTGGCTTGTTTGAATTTGTTAACATATGAAACTGCAGTAAACAGAGTCAGCCAACAACACCAGCGCTCATTACCAGACAGAAGTGCCCAGATGTCCTCGTGTAGAGGGATTTAAATGCATCTGTAACAAAATACACAAAAACAGAGCACAATCCCAGATGTTCTTCAATTTGTCCAGATGCACAAAGCTCTTCCATCATCAGCGGAGCCCAGCAAGGGCTCCTGAGACCCCGATGACCCCTATACTTGACTCACGAGGAGAGTGAAGATGAGAGGGGAAGAGGTTAACAAGATTTATCATGAACACTCTCAGTGAAGTGTGAAGTGAGTCTCACACTCCTCGCAGATTTACTCGGACTATTTGTGAAGTGATTTGATAAGATACAGTCCTTGATATCTGGACTTTGGAACATAATCTGAATAGATTAGAAGATGAAATTTGCCAGAAGCAGATTAGTTGAGCAGCAGTTAATTGGAGATATCAAAATCTTCCTCCTAGAAAGTTGCTAATCAAGATGTTCTTGCTACTGTAGCTTTCCTTGTTTATTCTTGGTTCTTCGATCTTGCAATAATGACTGTCAAACTTGATTGAAACCATACTATTTTGTGATTCATAGTTTTTTTTTTCATGATATACTGTATTTGATTCAACAACTTTTGATATTGAAAAGTGAACAGAGTGACATTTATTGTCATTTTTAGTAGTTTGAAACAATATATTATGTGGGGTTGGTCATGTAAATTACAGTACAAAAACCCTGTAATGAGCTACTAGTACTTTGCAGTCATTTTTATATATTTATTTCTTATTATGTTGTGTCAAAAATAGAAAAACACAATGTTAGGTCACTTTTTTTCCAATAACATTGCATTACAATTACAACTCTTAGACACTTCAAGCTTTTCATAGATATATGTCTCATGTCTGTGTGTTTTGTTTTCATTGAGTTCATTTTAGTGACATGTTTTCAAAAGACAGTTTGCGGAGAGACAAAAGAAAGAATATGTAGTGTTTATTTTCCTTATCTTGCAAAAGCACACACACTTGTTGTTATTGTGAATGCACACAAAAAAGTAGACACCTAAGTAAGATTGATGTATTGCTTTTTTATTTGTACGATCAATGCTGAAAGTGTAATTTAAGTTCTTTTAGGGGTTCAAGAATTCACACTTAGCCCATGATTTAGACATAGCTTGTTTGGCGTGCTTTCCCGGGAGAGAGTCCTGAGCTCAAGGGATCCTCGGGCCCAGGGCTCCCTCCCATTCGCAGGCGAGGGGAGATTGAGGTCAGGTTGATTTCAAAAACTCCCCCCTGCTGCGGCCAAGGTGAACTTCCTGAAAGTAAGACATTAGAAAAAATTGATTTCTAATATTCTATAAATATTCTATAATATAGAGCAGGGATCACCAAACTTGTTCCTGGAGGTCCGGTGTCCTGCAGATTTTAGCTCCATCCCTAATCAAACACACCTGAACAAGCTAATCAAGCTCTCACTAGGTATACTGGAAACATCCAGACAGGTGTGTCGAGACAAGTTGAAGCTAAACCCTGCAGGACACCGGACCTCCAGGACCGAGATTGGTGATCCCTGATATAGAGCATGTTTGGATGGTGGGAGGAAACCGGGGAAAACCCACGCGGACACAGGGAGAATATGCAAACTCCGCACAGAAATACCAGATGGCCCGGCGAGGACCTGACACATTTGGTATTCTTGCTGTGAGTCAACAGTGCTAGTCACTGAGCCGCTGTGCTGCCCGTTCTGGAAAAAGGTGGAAGGAGGGGGGGTTTCTTCTTGATAAAGATAGATATGGAAAGGAAATTTAGACCCATATATAGTGACTTGAGATCCTTGATTGGAGGATTGTGATTAACTGATGTGGACCAGCAGGGTCATATATTAAACTCATATACCAATATATTAAACTCCACTTATTTGGAGAAGACACCTCAAACCGTGTATATGCTTTTGCTGACCCCAGAGGGTTAACTCAACTGTGGCAACCCAACATTTTTAAGAATACCCTTTCTATTGTTTCTAACTACAAAATATCAATAAATGTCACTTTGTTGAGCTGTCCGTTTAAACCTGGACAGAGCAAAAAGCTAATTTATTTATTTATGATATTTTTTGTTCACACTTTATTTTTTGGTATGTTATACACTCTGAATTTTTCCTCAATAAACTCACAATTTAATGCTTAATAAGGTAGTTTAGGGATTAGGAATGTAGAATAAGATCATGCAGAATATGTTCTTAACATTAGTCCTTCTCACGAGGGAGTCAAATCTCACCTACCTCCTTCTCCTCCTCGGTCTCGGTCCTCGGCTTCAATAGAGAAGTCCTCATTGTCTTCAGGTGCTGACGACCAATGTGTGGTGTTAATTGGTTGGTATCCAGGAGACGCTGATCTGGCATAGGGCAGCGCTGGGATCACCAAACTTGTTCCTGGAGGTCCGGTGTCCTGCAGATTTTAGCTCCAACCCTAATCAAACACACCTACAAGCAAATGAAGCTCTCACTAGGTATACTTGAAACATCCTGGCAGGTGTTTTGAGACAAGTTGAAGCTAAACCCTGCAAGGACACCGGACCTCCAGGACTGAGATCGGTGATCCCTGGGGTAGCGCATCACAGTAGTAAACCGCCAATATCTTAAAAAATTGAAAGTTACTCTAAATAATTTAATGACAAAAAGTCAAGCTATACAATTATTTTATGTTGCTTTAACATATTTTAATAAGTTAATCAGGTTTCAACTAATTATTTTTTAAGTTATGCAAAGTTTAACTTAATATTTTTAGTCAGTTTGATTGATGTAATTTGAGATGACTAGAAAATTTGATTCAGCTAAAAAAAATAGTTTTACAGTGCAATAAGCTACTAGTTAAAAGTAAGAATTCATTAAATATGTTGTGGAATAGCAGTAATTATCACTTATATACATTCGGAATGTGGCCCTGAAGCCAGGGATCCTGCTCTGCCATTTTTAATTGATTGTCTGCAGTTTAATACAGGAATGTGTATTTTGCAGAAAGTGTGCGAACGTGTTTTCAGTTTTGTGTGTTTCTGCAGAGCAGTGATAACAAGTGCCAGTGTACATTTGCGTCATTGACTGCAACAGGGATGGATTCTCTGTATGCCAGCATGTGGGTCTGTGTGTCTTACTCTTTGTGTTTTTGCATTGATAATTCATTTCTTAGTCATTTCAGTTCTTTCCAGCAGCAGTAATCATTCCGTTATTTTGTTCTGGCCATTGAGTTTGTCTGCTGTCAATTGTGGTTATGGATTTCCATTCCAATCCGCTGCTTTTCCTGTATAGTTTATATCCAGATTGGATTCACATCATAGACGCTTCCTTTATAGCCTAAAACCAACATGTCCCCAAACCACACATTTCAAGCTTAACCCTTTATCTCAGGGTAGACTGAAACCATGCAGATATTTCAGATTGTTGAGTGCTTTGCATTGTAAGAGTGTTTAAAACTACATCTAATAATAATTAAGTTCTAATTTGGATAGTATCTGTATAGTGCAAAGAACGTGCTTACATTTTAGACATTGTCAAATTGTGTCACATGGAGATGCCCTTCAAACTTAAAAAATAAAAAGAATCTTTCATCTTGACTTCTTTCCTTTATTAAAAAATATTATTGCGTATTATAATTTTCCCAGACTGACTGGTGTCATTTGAAGTCTGGAGCTGCATTATCAAAGTCCCTCTTAAACTCCGGCAGATCCAACTGCAAGCAGACAATTATGCCTCTCCCTGTTTTAGAGCATCAAATGAATAAATGCAAGCAGATTTATTAGAAGAGTGAATACTTGAAAATCAGTTCAACAGTTCAGAGATCCATTCAGAATTACTGCAGTAACGTGCATAAAAAAGCATTTTCCAGAATTGTGTGGAAATAGTGTGAATGTGCTGAAATAATTCAGTCCAAAAATAAACGGATGTGTGATTAGGGTTTCTACAGTGCATATACACAGTTCAGGAACTAATAAGAATAATAATAATAGACACTATCCTGTTTCCTGTACATTTCTGCACTCATATATACAGTATCTTGATTAAGGTACTCATCCAACTCTACTAACGTAGGGCCTGTTTACTTCATCCAGCTGAGAAACACAATTCTATATCATCTGGTTATACATTGATGGGAGGTTTTGACTTTCTGGTCACTGATAGATGGCAGATTTTTTATTATAAATATACTAAATATTACATGGGGGTGCCACGGTGGCGTAGTGGGTAGCATATTCGCCTCACAGCAAGAGGGTTGCTGGTTCGAGCCCCGGCTGGGTCAGTTGGCATTTCTGTGTGGAGTTTGCATGTTCTCCTAGTGATTGCGGGGGTTTCCTCCGGGTGCTCCGGTTTCCCTCACAAGTCCAAAAATGTGGTATAGGTGAATTGGGTAGGCTAAATTGTCCGTAGTGTATGAATGTGAATCAGTATGTATGGATGTTTCCCAGAGATGGGTTGCAGCTGGGAGGGCATCCGCTGTGTAAAACATATGCTAGATAAGTTGGCAGTTCATTCCGCTGTGGCGACCCCAGATTATTAAAGGGAATAAGCTGAAAAGAAAAGGAATGAATGAATGAATGAATTAATGAATAAATATTACATGAGGCGGCACGATGGCTCAGTGGTTAGTACTGTCTTTTCACAGCAAGAACGTCACTGGTGCGAGTCCCCGCAGGGCCAGTTGGCATTTCTGTGTGGAGGTTGCATGTTCTCCCCATGGGTTTCCTCTGAGTGCGTGGGTTTCCATCACAGTCCAAAAAAAATTTATAATGTAGGCGAATTTAATAAACTAACTTGGCCCTAGTGTATGAGTGTGTGTGTGTGTGTGTGTGAATGTGAGAGTGTCTGGGTGTTTCTCAATACTGGGTTGCGGCTGGAAAGGCATCCGCTGTGTATAACATATGCCAGAATAGTTGGCGGTTCATTCCGCTGTGTGTGACCTTTGATAAATAAAGGACTATGCTGAAGGAAAATGAATGAATGAATGAATGAATGAATGAAAATTCCTGACTTCATCGTTGAGAAGAATTTGAGTATTTTGCACTTTAAAGCCTGGCAATCAAGAAAACTCATTCGATTTGAGTTCAACCTTCAAACTAATATTTTTGAGTACTGCCAACTTATTCCATTAACATAATCCAATTTCAAATTATAGTATTGCACATTAAAAATTAATTCACATAATATTGAATAAACCTTTATTGGAGTCAAATGTAGAATCAAAGCTTGATTAAATTGAGTTTCTTTAATGTAAGGTAGATAAAAAATTCATATAAATCTTTAATACCTCATATCTTTCACTGTTAATTGCAAATCGAGAACAAGCACATCTGCACATATTAAGGTAAGAAACTATCTCTTTGAAGAGTTCACCACCATTAATTTTAAATATAGAAACACGTAGCCTTAATATTATCCCAGTGATCAACCTAACTAGGCAGTACTCTTCAGCACAGTAGCTTGCCTTAAAAAGGAAACCCTTTTAAATTCAAACTTGATAGGATATTAAACACACATCGCAATCCTGAGCAAAAACACATGAAATAGAAAACCATTGTAACTATCAGAAGCATAGCAAGCTGAGAACTAGAACTGAAACTAATTCAGTTTACTGTAATTGCTCATTCTGCTTGAATAACTTCTTGAATAACATGTTTAAGTACAACAAACTATTATACTTAATAAAACGCACAGAGTATTGTACATTCTGTTAGTTAAAAGTGTAGTTACAGAAGTCTATTTATGCATTGAGAACAATTTCTTTTGCAGACTTTAGGGATAGAGTGTTCATAGAACCAAATAGACAATTAGCATTTAAGGTTCAAAAACAAACAGGTGTGCGCTCCTCAAAGCTTCTCTGCAAAACAAAGGCCCTGCAGCCTGAAGGGGATTCTCTGTCTTCCTAATTTGTGGCTGTTAAGCTCTCGTTTGCAGCTTGCGTGTGTAATTCTGTAGGGTGTGTATAGAACATCTACATATGCTCCTGCTGCAAAAATGTCTTGAGGAGAGTCTGAGAGAGAATATCAACTTCAGGGGGGATGTGTAGAGCTTCATGCATCTTTAATCTCAGCCTCTGCTGCTCGGAGAGTGAGCACCCAGCCTTCACGCTGAGAAGACGTCCTCCTGCATTTAGATGAGAAAAATCATATTCCACACGGTTGGGGTATCATGGGCACAGTCAGATAAAGAGGAATAAATCATACATGAAGCCACATAAAGGGCATCAATTGGTGAAATGGCATGTTGGGAAGCGTGCAACATGTTCGGTTCGGGCTGGATGTATATGTCGAGCTGTTGAGATCATGACTGGTGTAGGAAGTCTCTAGTCAGATCTCATTCATGACCTTTTGCACCAGATCCAGAGCATAATTATGCTTAAAGGGCAAGAGGAGAGCTATAAAACCCCAAAGAGGTCTTGTTGACGATCTTCACGCTCTAATTATGAAGCGCGTCTGCTGCTCGTTTTTTTTATAAATCAGGTGCACATTGTTACTTTTGTCTGTGAAAAACTGAACAAACAAATTGAGTTAGGATTGCCGTGATATCATGACCAGTGAAATCTATAGAACTGTAATGCTGTGAATCTGGTCAATATTTATTTATTACATTTGATTTTAGGTAATTGAACAACTGAACTTTCAGCACCATTACCCCATTCTTTAGTTTCAGAAATGATAAAATTCTAATTTGCTGCTCTGTTGTGATCAATTATTCAAGCCAGGCTCATTGAAAGTCTGTGCCTGAGTCTACATTTTTGCATAAAATACCTTTCTCCGGGTACATCTTGTTTATCGTGTGAGATGACAAATCTACTAGAGCAGTGGTCACCAACCATTTTTAGCCCAAGATCCATAACCTCGGCTTTGCTGAAGGGCAAGATCTGCCCATCAAAAAAAAAAAACTGACAGAAAAATAAAGCTAGATTTTTCATTTGCATTTCCAGATTTAGACCGAGGAGAAGTACAGTTGAAGTCAGAATTATTAGCCTCCCTTTGAATTTTCTTTTCTTTTTTGAATATTTCACTAATTATGTTTAACAGAGCAAGGAAATGTTCAACGTTTGTCTGATAATATTGTTTTCTTGCAGAAAAACCATTTTAAGGTCAAAATTGTTAGCCCCTTTAAGCTATTTTTTTCTACAGTACAAACCACCATTATTCAATAACTTGCCTAATAACCCTAACCTGCCTAGTTAACCTAATTAACCTAGTTAAGCCTTTAAATGTCACTTTAAGCTGTATAGGAGTGTTTTGAAAATATCTAGTAAAATATTATTTACTGTCATCATGGCAAAGATAAAACAAATCAGTTATTAGAGATGAGTTATTAAAACTATTATATTTAGAAATGTGTAGAAAAAATCTTCTCTCCATTAAACAGAAATTGGGGAAAAAAATAAACAGGGGGGCTAATAATTCTGACTTCAACTGTATGCCCAATCACCAGTTTAACCTACTTTTAACATTGATTCAATCAAGGAAATCTGTGACAATTCATATGGATGACTTATGGGGGGTGAAAATTTGGGTAAAAAATATGAAAAAAAAAGATGGGTGAAATGATTTTCATTGATGCTTCTCCAGGTACCCGACTACATTAGAATTTTATAAATTAGCTGTATTAAAATTCCACTACTAATAATGACAACTATTAGGGCTGGAAATTATTGTGGGAGCTCAGAGCCAGATCACATTGAACGCATTGGCTAGATTTTGTTATACATGTCTTTACACATTTTACATGAGTAGGTGGTGCTTGTTGAACATATCATCTTGCTGACTGACCTAAACACTAATTCCAATTTTACTAATTCCAATCAATAATGTTTTCAAAAAACATGTAAAAGAAGGTCCATTGCAGTCTTTTTAGATTTACCTTTATTTTACATATCTATTATCACTTTTATGGAATTGTGCTTCATCGGACTCAAACCCAAGCGCTTTTCAATAAAAATACAACACTTACTACACCTTTTCTGGCATGGCCAGTTTGCTTAGTAGCTCACATTGTACAGTGTACTTGTATTGCAGAGCACTCAGGTTGAAGCACAGTTCTACAGTTTTATCATGGTTATAGTCTGCATCAGTATTTTGTTTACACACCTAATTAACATAACGCTATTTTATAATTTTTTAAAAATATCATTAGCTATTATTGTCAGCAGTGGCACATTGGAACACTTTTCAATGCCATTTTTTATGTGGTTGAAAACAAATGGTTTTAAATAATTTTGAGTGGTAGTATTATATAAAACATAATGTGTGGGCCTGAAAGCACAAGTGTTTATCAAACATTTATTATAAACTGCTTTCATTGTGATGATGGGGTAAAACAAAGACTGAACCGCAGTGACCCTCTGCATGTATTTGTCTGCTCGGGAAAAGTGCCACAACCGCCAGTGATGATGATGGGCTCGATGCCTGTGGCGAAGCACAGATAACAGAAAGGCATCATGAATATTTTAGACCAAAAACAGAGCTGCACATTTGAGCTGGTGCATGAATTGATTACTTTTGAAAATGAATCTTAAGTGGTTTAAATGCTCACACACCCACAGAAGCCATCACGCCTCCACACGCACAAATGTGAAGATATGCAGATGTATGTGGTGTTTAGTTACATTTTTAAACCAAAAAAAAAAAGATTTTTTTTTGTTTTTAATAAGGAAAATGTGAGGGCTTAACCTATGCAGAAGTTGTTGCCTTATGTGGAAGGTTGCCAAGGCGTTTCTGTGTGGTTGCTAAGGGCTTTTATATTGTTGCTACTGTAGGGTGTTATAAGCTGGTTCCCATGCAAGGCTGTGTTGTATTCTAGTTCCTTAACCTAAATAACATGGGTTTTCTTCCTTCAGTGTCTAGCCACATTATACAGTATGTAATGTTATTGTTAATCTTTGAGGTTTGAATCTCCTTATGGCCCATAGACCTTTAAAAGATGAACATGTGGAATATATAGCTTTTTTGGGTGGGGGTGTTAAGGGAATTGACTGCAGAATTGTGCTGAAGCACCCTGACATTATTTAAATAATACTTTTTCAGCAAATTGATATCAGTCAGTGATTTAAAAAAATATATTATTATTATTATTATTATTTTATTTTATTCATTCATTTTCTTTTTTGGCTTAGTCCCTTTATTAATCTGGGGTCGCCACAGCGGAATGAACCGGATGCCCTTCCAGCTGCAACCCATCTCTGGGAAACATCCATATACACTCATTCACACTCATACACTATGGACAATTTAGCCTACCCTATAGCCTCACCTATACTACACAACCGGAGCACCCGGAGGAAACCCACACAACCACGGGAAGAACATGCAAACTCCACACAGAAATGCCAACTGGCCCAGCCGGGGCTCGAACCAGCAACCTTCTTGCTGTGATGCAAACATGCTACCCACTATGCCACCGTGGCGCCCTTTATTTTATTATTTTATTTTATTTATTTATTTTATTTTATTTTATTTTAGATTAATTTGCTTGCTTCTATGACAACATTATTGACAATATTGAATACAGGATATAGGGATTTGTACAAAGCACCACTAAGTGGATGTGAAACATGCTTCTTTTTCTTTTTTTTATTCTAGGTAAATGTGTGATAATGTGCTTTCCTTTAAGGATTGTCTGTGTGGCAAGCAATTGCAAAGCTTCACCCTGAAAGAATAAAAAAAATCATTGCGGAGGAATTGATATTCGACCTTCTGCGACTAACTAGTTTTCTTTTTCTTTTTTTTTCAGCGCTGCCTTGGGGACACGACACTGTTAAACACACTAACTACCCCCTCGTGGGTAATTCATTAGAGAGGGGGCCCACGTTACGGTCATTACCTTTACAGCTCTCAATGTCTGAGAGATTTATATGGTCGGCATATGGTGCTTTGGACCGGGAATTGTCACCACTATATCTCAGAGAGGGAGGAGAATAAAAACCTATTTCACATTCAGTTTTATGTTCATGTTAATTGAGATTAGTAGAGCTGGGCTGGAAGTTACTGCATTCTTATTTAAGGATATCTAGAGGACAGACTCTCCCTTCAATTGCATGAACTGATGGAAAGAGTTATAGAAATTAGCATGACAGTAACATGGTGCTGGAAATATTTCATTAAACTTGTTTTTCTTTTTTTTTTGCCACAGCTGTAATTTTATGACTATTTTATGTTGCTAACTATATAAAGCTGATGCTCAATATTAGATTTTTGCTGATATCCAATAAGCGGATTTATTTTCCATACAGGAAAAGATTCACTTTAAGAATGACCAAACTACTGACTCAGTGTTATTGCTATAGCACTCCTGGCAGACAAGCAGATTTTTGAAGGTTCATAATCAGCACATCATCTTATCAGCATATTGGCATAATTTTCTATATATGGCAGATGCAAACAGTTACGTTCAGGCTGTTATCTGCCGATTTTTTTGAATTTTCCTATAATATTGTGCATCATTACTATACTACTATAGAACAATACTACTTTCAGCATTGGGGCTCATCTCTGCGTGAGATGGACAGACTATCAGTATTTGCAGTTACACTATTTTGCCAGTAGATGGCAGTAATGGTTTTAATAGATAACATCATTAAAGTGGAGATTCAACGAATGTGCTTACTTTCATAGAGATTAGTGGTGCAGTTCAGTGGCTGTTAAGATTAGGTGTGGGTTTATTCATGAACTTAGATTTTACATTTTAGTATGAATGACATTCTAACCTAATTTGTCGGTCCATAAGATATAAGATTTTCTTATAAGATTGAGATCACTGGACAATATATGTGCCACCAAACCTTACAGCAACATTTATTTAGTAAAAAGGCTATTGTAATTACTGTGAAAGGCCTATAGATTGGCTAAAAACACTGGTGTCTAAAGTAGTTATTAAACTACGTGGCTTTGTGAAGATTGTCAGTTACACTGTTACACCAGTAGATGGTGACAAGTTAGCTGTTAATAGTGCATCATTTGCTCAGGACATTAAGAAAGGCTGATTGAATCCTTCAATTACTTATATTTACCCCAACATGAAAATGTACTTACGAATTACTGACTTATGAGTGGTTATGAATTTTTGTGAGATTTTTTTTCTGTTTTTCTTGATGATAAGAAAGTAGGCGTTACGGTGGCACAGTGGGTAGAACGATCACCTCACAGCAAGTAGGTCACTGGATTGAGCCTTGGCTGGGTCAGTTGGCATTTCTGTGTGGAGTTTGCATGTTCTCACCATGTTCGCGTGGGTTTCCTCCGGGTGCTCCGGTTTCCCCCCACAGTCCAAAGACGTGATATAGGGGAATTTGGTAAGCTAAATTGTCCACAGTGTATGTGTGTGTATGAGTGTGTATGGGTTTCCCAGTTTGGCTGGAAGGGCATCCGCTCGGTAAAACATATACTGGATAAGTTGGCTGCTTATTCCGCTGTGGCGACCCCAGAATAATAAAGGGACTAAGCGGAGAAGAAAATGAATAAATGAACGATTACAAAGGAAGATATTTTGAAAAATGCTACTATCCGGTAGCCATTGACATGCATGGTAGGAAAAACAATGTACGTCAATGGCTACCAGTTATAGAATATCTTCATCATGTTCAATAGAGAGAAAGAAAATCCTAATAGATTTAGTTGAAGTGATAGGTGAGAACACGATGGCAGAATGTTCATTTTTGGGTGAACTGTGTTTTCTAACAATTAGCGTTTTGTCAGAACCTCTTGTACATATGTTTATTTAGTTGTCTATTCAGTGTTGTACAAAGTCTTTGTGTTTATTGTGCTTCTCCATTTATCCTGAATTGTGCGTCTCTAATATATGCATGTACCATTGCTGTACCGTGTATTCTTGAAAGTACTTTGCAGTGCCATGCCTTGGCAATTGAATTTGACATTTCAAAGTGCCATATGTGCACCACAGTACCAACAGAGTTTACCAACTGTTTCAGTGTACAAAGTAAACACTGAAGACATTTAGCAAAAAACAATATACTTTACAAGGGAACAGATGAGGGCTTTTTTAAAGAGACAAAAGAACACAACCAGTGATTGATTCTTTTGACGAATCCTGTATTAAGCCTACTTTTACCCTCAAAAGGATTTCCCGCAGCAGATTCATTTGGAAAACGCTGTTTCATGTAGAACTAATTTTAATCCACGTCTGGAACCCAGAAAAATGCATTAAAGTGAAAATGAAGAGCGCTGGAAGTACCACAACCAAAATCACACACACAGACACACACAGCGGATGGAGAACAGCGTGAAGCATTTTTAATATTGCTGTTTTCTTAATTTTTGTCTGCATATTAACCAGCATTTCCATAACAACTATTGATCCATTTGGAGAGCACTAGCTTAAGACAGCTGAAGATCTTGAGTTGATCTGGATTGTGTGTCCTTGTGGAGAAAACATACAAACTTGAATTTCATTAGCACCTCTCCTGAACGAACACACTCAGCTCAAGTAGTTTCTACCTATTCACAGTGCTTTACTCCTCTCAGAAACCTCTCGTGCCCCCTCTGGTGCCACACAAATGCTGCGCTGCCCACAGCAAGCGGGCACCTTGCTGTGTGTGTGCGTGTATTTCTGTGATCGGCCAGCTCTCAGAGTACTGTCATATGGCAGTGGCAAGCGACTCCAAGATATCTGTGGGTGCGATGTCTGTGTAGAAGAGGGCTAAAAACATCCATAGATGTGGACACCTGGGCACACAAACACACAGCCTCCTCAAACGCCCACACATGCAATTGTGTCTAATTAACACGTCATTAATATTTGTCATGTACATTTATAATGAATAAATGGTGATAAGCGAGAAAGTGAATAGACCGTTTAGGTGCAAGGAAACCCGGTGCCCTCTCATTTTGAATAGGAATGACGTTTAGTACACACGCTCAGTATGAAAGGACCAGACTAATGACATGAACAAACGTCCCGGATTCACTATACAAGCTCGTCCAGGAAGTGCTGCAGCCTGAACGTGTCAGGAGGTCTCTGCCTTGTGTTTCCTCTTGGTTGCCCTGCTTATGCATGGCTTCCTGCCCTATTACTCTGTTGTATTCAAGGCCACTAAAGCCACTTGCCGAGACTTCATGTGTGAGAGGATCAGTCCTGTCTGGAAGTGTTTTTCTCGGGGTTATTTCTTTCAGGTCTGCTGCTTTAAAGCAGGAAGTGTGAGGAGAATTAATGTCATTGCAGTGTTTTCATACTTGCTTGGGGGCATGTACATTGTTTTATCTCTTATCTGACACACACACACACACACACACACACACACACACACACACACGCTTCACACTTGGTCTGCATGCTCTGACAAACACACAGTGGAGTCCCAATGGCAAAAAGGACTAGTGGATATCTAGTCTGTCTGTCTATCTGTCTGTCTGTCAGTTTGTCTCTATGTCTGTCTCTGTCTCTCTGTCTGTCTGTCTCTCTGTCTGTCTCTTTATTTTTCTGTCTGTCTGCCTGTCTGTCTCTTTATTTGTCTGTCTGCCTGTCTGCCTGTCTATCTATCTATCTATCTATCTATCTATCTATCTATCTATCTATCTATCTATCTATCTATCTATCTATCTGTCTGTCTGTCTGTCTGTCTGTCTGTCTGTCTGTCTGTCTGTCTGTCTGTCTGTCTGTCTGTCTGTCTGTCTGTCTG
>CAIGQQ010030348.1:5653526-5669110 GCA_903798035.1 Danio albolineatus | reverse complement strand
GATGACAGTAAATAATATTTGACTAGACATTTTTCAAGACACTTCTATACAGCTTAAAGTGACTTTTTTTAGGTTAACTAGGCAGGTTAGGGTAATTAGACATTATTGTATAATGATGGTTTGTTCTCTATATTATAGAAAAAAGCTTAAAGGGGCTAATAATTTTGGCCTTAAAATTGTCTTTAAAAAATTAAAAACTGCTTTTATTCTAGCCTAAATAAAACAAATAAGACTTTCTTCAGAAGAAAAAATACTATCAGACATACTGTGAAAATTTCCTTGCTCTGTTAAACATAATTTGGGAAATATTTAAAAAAAATAAAAATAAAATAAAGGGGGGATAATAATTCTGACTTCAACTGTATTATATAATATAATGATATTTTGTGTTTTCAGAGAGCGCATGGAGGCCATGGAGAAGCAGATCGCCAGTCTAACTGGACTGGTTCAGAGTGTTTTGACCCGTGGACCAGACAGCCCGTAAGAAATCCCACCTTCAGTCCAATGCAACTCATTTTCACAAGCAAGCCTGATGGCAATGCGATTTTAATAATGCATATTTAACTAATGTTTCCTATGTTGGTCGTACAGTGAAAAGGCAGAAACGGCAAGCGACTGCTCTGCTCCAGAGAGTGAGTATCCTACTGTTTAAACATATGCTAATGTGGCATAAGCTTTAATGGCAGATTTTTAAAAAAGGGACCTACTATGCAAAAATCACTTTTATAAGGGGCTTAAACACAGCTGTGTGGCAACATTGTGTGAATGTAGCCAACTTCTAATGGTAAAAAATTATTAATTATTATTTTTTTAAAATCACACTTAATAAAACAACACAGAAACGCTTCGACAATCTCGCTTTGTACGTGTCATCAGAGGAGGAAAGCCCCGCCCATTAGTGATGATCCAGCCTCATTAGCATAGTAGGTTAGTCTTGTTTTGAATCTGCCACTATGCTGACACACAGGCATTTACAGCTCCACCCTCTTCTTAAAAGAGCCTTATCTCATTTGAATTTAAAGCGACAGTCACCAAAATGGCACAGTTAGCATCAAAGCCTAAAAGGGGCCGCTTTAAAGAGTTATTAAACATTATTTATGGGATATTTTGAGCTGAAACTTTACACACACACACACTCTAGGCACATCAGATTTATTTTAAATGTTGTAAAAAGGGGCATAATAGGTCTCCTTTAAATTTGAGGCTTCTTTTGGTCAGTTATACCGGATTTAAGAACTACCAAACACATTTAGTAGAATAAAAGACGGGCCTGTTATAATAAAACCTGAGCGTATTAATGCCTGAGCATCATTGAGCTTATAAGGTTAATAAAATAAAGGAATTGTCACCCTGAAGAGGTGATGTTGACGTCTCCAACTGTTTATGCTTCAGAATAGCTGTTACTAAACTAATTATGTTCACAATAACAATTAAGTGATGCCGAATAGGCGTATCAATTAACAGGTCATTAAAGGAGTGAGTCATGCATGCTGGTAATAATAAGACACGACTGAGCGCTGAACTAAAGCTTGCTTATCTGAACGATAGAAGCAGGCAGGCCGAGTGCTCCAGGATTGCAGTTTGAGTCTTAAAATGACACTTATTTGATTGCTTTACATTGGCTAATGTTTGTTTGTGTTTTATGGCTCTAGTTTATGACTGAGTCCATGGTTTGAGTGTTAGTAATGTAAATATACATGAATAAATACTTGGTATTGGCAGTAAGTTTACTATTATATTATATTATATTATATTATATTATATTATATTATATTATATTATATTATATTATATTATATTATATTATATTATTCCATGGTCTGTTGAAACTCTTGATTCTGATTGGCTGGAGGGTGTGCATTATTTTCGTTGAAACGCACAGGTAGTTCCAGTCAGTTTTGATCACAGTTCTAAATAAATGCGCTTCTCCCAAACGTTCACAGTTACTATAGCAACTCGCATGTGCTGCGCATGAAACCGATGAGGGCTGTTAACTATGCTACAAAATCAAGTTTTAAGAGTTTTTCAAGCGAGAATGTAGTTATTTTAAAGTCAAATCGGCAGTTTGTGTGTAAGAAAAGCGCGTTTTTAAAAATGTTGGAAGCTCCAGGCGGTCAGCGGCAGCTCCGCGAACGACTCCCCCTGAGGAAAGCTGTAGATTGGACAGAACATCTCAAGAGGTGCCGCTGGATCTAAGAGATCTCTTGCATCCCTGTTGTTTAAACGTGATATATAATTAATCTTTGGTGTATCTAACGGTCGGTCTATGGACATTTGAACCTAGCATTTAATCTCAAGTGTATTTTTTTGGCAAATCACAGAGATAAGTTTCATAATTAATCTAGAAGCGTAAATAATGTAATATTACACTGATCCTGCGTGTTTGGCTGATTGCTTTTGTTTTAAAGAAGATAAATAAAGCAGAATGTTCTCCTACCTGTCCAGATATGTTTTTTCATTAAGCAAAATTCACCTATATTTACCAGCAGAGATTTCTAAAATAGATTTCGTCTGCTTCAGAAACTCTAGAATACACTTGAACATGTGTATTAAATTTATATGGTACCTTTTATAAGATTTTTATGTTTATTATGAAATATAAATCGCGGAAATTCTGCTAATTCTGCTGTAGGTAGGCCAGCTTTCACAGTATTAAAGGTAATGTTAAGGGGAAAAAAAGCTATTATACAGATCCTCCCTCGTCAGAGAAGCGGTAGAAAGTAGACAAAAGAAACGTGTGACTGGAAACACACTCCAGGTGTGACTGGAAATGTCTTATTTGTCCACCTGTGATCGGACTGATGAAAATCGCATCTTAATAATATTAGCAGGAGTAAACAGCACGCACATGCTCTCTCTCTCTCTCTCTCTGTCAGCCTGTCACAGCTGATGCAGTGGAGGGACTAGAAAACATGTAGAAACGGACAAAAATTCGGACAACTATTGCGCTGCAAAAAGAAAAACTATTTTAAACGTAGGCCTACCCTGGCAAATGACCATGGAATAAGCGGGATAAACAACAGCTTGCCGTGCGTTAAAGGATTTTAATGCACTCCGCTGCGCATCGTGTGGTCCTTTTTCTCCACGTCATGCATTAAAATCCTTTAACGCACGGCAAGTTGTTGATTATCTCTTTATTATATTATATTATATTATATTATATTATATTATATTATATTATATTATATTAGTAGTATTATGTAAATTTTTATAGTGCCCAATATTTTATTATTTTGATATTAGGTTGATTATAATTTATATAATAATAATATAATTTATTTATTAGAATATTACAATTTTATATTAAATTTATTTATTATTTGATATTTTAAATAATATTTTAGATAAGTTTAATTTATTATAAATTATTTTATTCTATTTTTTCAGATTATAATATTATATTTATTGTTATATAGATGGAATATTACACTTGATTAAACACTGCACAAGACACTAAATTATTTATAATGTTATTATTTTCTGACTCATATGTATTTGGACCTTTTATTTATTTGAATATTTATTAATCACATATTTATATTAATTATAGCTGATATTTTACATGAATAATAAATATACATATGGAATTAATAAATATTTTAATAAATAAAAGGTTAGTTTTTATATTTTATTTCAATGTTTTTTTAAATCTTTTTATTTATTATATTTTATACTATATACAATGGTGTATATTATGTCATTTTCATATGATAGTACTTGTAATAATATTTTTGATTGACTAATGAAATTTTTTTTTGCACTAGTATGTATTATCATGGGGACAGTTAACTGCTGATATTTTATATTTCAGCTGGAAGGTTTAGAAAGCAAAAAGGTATACTTCTCTGTGTTCTCAGTTGTCTGTCACTCCATGTGTTGCATCACAGACTGTGTTGCATTGCGACCTTGCGTCAGGAGTGTGTTCAGAGTGTGTGTTTTCAGGGATCTCAGATCCTGGAGTTTGGAAAAACCCTCTGTCTATTGTACTGTATATACAGCGTCTATAAAAAGCATTCACCTCCTTTGACTTTGATGCTTAATTCATTTCTTCCATATTTTATTTAGAGTTATAAAGCCCATTGTGTTGACAAGCGATGCACTTCCCACATAAATCCATAATGATTTTTGTAGCACAAATAGTCTAGTGAGGTGAGTGTGATTGTGTGTGTGTGGTTATAGACACTGTATATACAGTATGTCTGTTTTATGGATTCTCCTGGAATGTTTTTGTTGTATGGAAAATCCCACTAACACTCTTGAATGTCTCTGTACTCCGATGTTTTGTCTTCCTTTTCCAGTTCTTAAAAGGATCTAATAAGGAGATCAAGGTTTTTTAAGATGATTTACCAGTGTAAATGTTCATGCAGTCCTAAATCTCTCAGTCTGAAGCTGCGTCCCAAATGACACACTATACACTATGCACTTATGCACTATGTACTTATGTACTTACACACTCAACAGTATAGTATATGTATGTAGTGTTGTCCCAAATGGAACACTAATGGCTTTTTTACTAAGCGGAAGTTCAAACCGTTTCCCTGATGACGTTTGAGAAATAAATGACCAAAATTCCTAATAATACCTGGCATGAGTATAACCGCATTCACCATCGGGAGGCGCTATAATCACTCTTGTTGGAGAAATTTGCTTTCACAGTCCAAAATAAATAAAGTTATCCAACATGTGCGCACGATAGCTCCGCCTCTTCCGTTACGTGCGCAAAGCTGCGGTCGTTGAATGCGTGAAGTGTCCATCACAACACACTTCATATTACCAGTGGAATGAGTGCATCATCCGGGTAATTAAAGTGCACTTATTATTTTTACAATTTTCAGTGTGAACGCACTTATTACACTATTTATACTACTAAATGGCGTAGAAAAGTGCACAAGTATGCCATTTGGGACGCAGCTTGAATGTCTGTTGCATGAATAAACAGCGTACTGGATTGTGTTTTTGGATGTGACTCATAATGTACAAGTCAAGGCAAAGAAATCAGATGTCTTTTGTTGTTCTGTGCTGGTTGATATGCAAATTAGACATTTTGAGAAGACTAATAAAAAGGCGTATGAATATTCAGATTTCATCAGTATGGTTCATTTTACTGATGCACCGATCAATGTTTCATGGCCAATTCAGATTAAAATTCTGATTCAAGTTTTAATTGGAGTGCTTTTAACTTAGCTTAGCATAGATTATTGAATCGGATTAGACCAGTAGCATCTTTCTGATATTGATTTTATGCAGCGTCCACAGCTATTATAACATAGTCCCCAGCTAGATAACTAGGTAAAAGCTCTGTGTAATATCATTGGCTGTGTCTGAAATTGCACACTTCCCTACTATATAGTATGTCCGAATTCATAGTATTGGAAAAACAGTATGCGAGAAGTACCTGGATGACCTACAACTTCTGGCAAGATTCTGAAGTGCGCATCCAATGGATGCTATGCTATCCCATAATGCAGCACACGAGAATTCATGAACAGAAGTAAAGCGACACACCTGGCACGGGTAGATCGCATTAGGGGTGGGCGATATGGAAAAAAAAAATCATATCACGATTTTTTTCTTGGGAAATCACGATTTTTATCCCGATTCTTTTTTTAAAGTTGATTTTTAAAGACTATTTTGCAAATTACAAAGGTACAATACAACTAAACTAATGTCCCCATATAAAAATACACTCTTACCATGTATGTTTAAGAATATTTTAATCAAGTGAATATTTAATGCAAGTGCTATTCTGCAAAGAAAGAACACTCAACAAGAATTGCAATTACCATCAAAATGAACATTTAACAAATCTAACAAATCTTAGTTCAAATCAGAGAGCTGATTAGACATAAATTCTCAGCAACACCTTAGAAAATGTAAGATTTTAATGTTGAAAAAGCCAGCGTGGGTGTCTTAAGGCTCTTATATTGCTGTTGTGTCCTCACTTATATTGCAAGTCATCTCTGACCCCTAATTTGGGATGCTCTTCATGAACTGGCCCCCATGACAAACTAATTAAATAGCCCTGTTTTCCACACATCTAGCAACTATCTATGGCGTTATTTTAGTGACAAATGTCGAGAGCGCAGTATTACCGGGCGAAATTGCATTAATGTAATACGAGCATGCGGGTCTCTTTGCTTGCGCGCTGATTTCCTCTGTTCGTGCACACAACTTCTTGCACGCCCTAAAATAAATGCTACTGAAGTGTGATTTAGTGCGTTTATGTAACACGTATGTCTGCAACGTTTATTAGATCTGCTAGGAATATTTACGAATGTCTCCAATAGACCTACAGAGCGGCATTAATGCGTCCTGAAGTAAAGTGAAGCGGCTATAAACTCCAGCAAGAGAAAGTCATTGTATGCAGAACCACAGACCTTTATTTATAAAGCATATTAAAGGACACTGTTCATCTTAACTGAAACTGCGCCTGTATGCTGGCATCGCGGAGTCCTGTCAGCCAGTCTGTCCGTCAGCATGTAACCTTAAAGAAACCTTAAACAAATGACACACAGTACTACGGTTACAGAAAAGTTCCCGCTGTTATAATTCACTTACCTTTTAATACGTTTTGGTGCGATTATAACCCGCTATTAAAAAAAACAACAAGGACAGACGACTGAAGCAACAAGGACAGACGACTATCGCACAGCCCTAGATCGCATACATTGTGCCTGATGCAGCCATGGAATGGCAGCAAATTTCCTTGATTATTACACCAGAATGAAAATATAGTACCTATATTTTCCAACCCAGGCTCATTGTGGAGACATACCCAGGTCTACATTTATGGAAACTGCAAAATATGTATTTAGAAGTACGTCTGCTTTCAGTTTTTGGTTTCGCAAATCCACCAGAGGTCCCTGTGTACACTTCTAGATGATCTCTAGAGTTTTTTTCCCTTATGTACCATTTGCACATCCTCTTCTCATGTAAATCCATCAGAGGGAGTGATATACATTTTTCAGCTGACTAGCTTGCTATGGACTGACCCACACACCCCACTCCCTAAAGCCAACTGATAGTGTTTTCAAAAGCAATCTAGAACAGAAAAGAAAAGCCATCGTAGCTGCGTGATTTTACCACGTTTTCAGATTTTACCTCATTTTCAGCTTTTTTTTTTTTTTTTAACCGCTGTCCACTTCGCTCCGCATCTTATGTCCACCGGCGTATGTAGACTGGTAACACCGGAAAAGCCGACCATATGGAGCTAAGCGGTCAGCGGTAGCACAAAAGGAACATAAGTTTTACAGACAAAATGCAGCCAGGCGTACCTCTGGGTACATATTTTGCAATCTCCAGAAATGTAGACCTGGGCATGTATCCACAATGAGACTGTTGATATGTCTTAGCACATGATGTATCCACAGATGAGTCAAGATTTAAATAGGATAATTATGAAAAATCTTTGGTCATTTGAGCCAGATGCTGATGGTCTAATCTGATTCAATGATCTATGCTAAGCTAAGCTAAAAGTGCTCTCGGCAGTCCCAGAGATCGGCTGAATGGATTCAAAAACTGTCAAACTCAGCTGTTTAGCTCAAGGGGAATTGTAAAATTAGTCTATTTTAAAAGAAAATACCATCTAAACTGAAATCAGTGGGTACATCTCATAGAGGCTTTAATGAAACAAACATCCCACTCCCGATTAATGTTAGCATAGCAAGAAGGTCACTGGTTTAAGTCCCGGCCGGGCCAGTTGGCGTTTCTGTGTGGAGTTTGCATGTTCTCCCTGTGTTGGTGTGGGATTCCCTCCAGGTGCTCCGCTTTCCCCCACAGTCCAAACACTAAATGTATGTTGGAATAGTTGGCGGTTCATTCCGCTGTGGCGACCTCTGACAAATCATGAAAAATTAATGAATCACAAAATCACAGAAATGTAAAACTAACAAAGGTAAACATTTGTTAGATTTGTTCAGGTAAATGTCAGTACAATGTGTCTGTTCTTCATCTCTGGCTTTTGTTAATGCTTCGTTTACAATCTTGGCTGGTGCGATTTAGTCTGCAAGTCCAAAATGAAAACATTAATTTGAAGCAAAACTGATGTTTGTGGCCTTTGGATCGGTGCATCTCTAGTAAAGTGCGTGCGTATTAGTGAGTGTTGTGCGTGACTTGTGTTTCTCCTGTGGATGGGCAGTGTCTTCACCGTCTGCGCCTCTGGCCCTGATGCCTCCACCTCCCTCTGCAGTCTCTCAGCCAATAGCGATGTCCCGTTCACAGATGCAGCTGCACCTCACAGACCTGCAGCAGCACACGGTCGAACTGCGCAAACAGCTCACACAGCTCCGACAGCTACAGGTGAGTTTGGGTTGGTGTGTGTGTGTGTTTGTTTGTGTGTGTTTTGGGAGGCGGGGGGAGAATGAGGGGCGGTAGGATAGGTGTGTGGTTTTTATAATACAGCGTTCATAAAAATTGAACATGTATTGTATTTTTATTTATTCAGTTGTGTAGATGATTTTATTAGATTTTAAACTTAAAGTTGACAGTATTTCTTAAATTAATGTTAGATAATTAGTCATTTGTTCTATATTTTATAATTTACATTATATTGTATTTTTTATGTTTGAATTATATGTGTATATAATTTATATATTTATTTTTTATTTATAATGAACCGTAATTATTAAATGTCTGCATTTTTATAAATATAAAATATTTTATGCCGTTTTATATTAATGATTGACAGTAAATTATAATTTTTGTTAATTATCTAGATAGTTAAGATATTTTAAAAAGAATTTAAACATAATATTTACAGTATTTGTATTATTTAAAATTTTATATAAAAGTAATTAAAAATATTTATTTATTTAGGTATTGTTTCGTTTTTTTTCTAAACCGTAATTGACATTGTATTTTTTATTTATAAATGTGTATTAATTTTATTAATCTATATATATTTTTTTACAATTAATAAATAGTAATTGTCATTAAAATGTTTACATTTTTATCAAATGTAACAAAATATTAAAGTAATTCAGTGTTATTGTTTTTTTTTGTTGTTGTTTTTTTTTTGCTATATAGTATATATGTTTTTATGTTATTTTTTTACATAATGTGCTAAGTGTGTTATTTCTGGACCGCTTGAGGGTTCAGAAGACAAAATGTGTATATTTAGTTTTAGCTATTTAGCTATTTATTTTTAGCTATTTAGGCACACATTGTTTTAGTGTTACAGTACTTTAGTATATAAATGGAAAAACAATAGCCCCTTTCACACCGTCAATTTTCTGGAAAGGGATCATGTGTGAACAGGCCTTTTTTGAAAATACAGATAAATTCCTTATGGTAATTTTCTGGAAAGAAAAGTTGTAACATTACTGGTAATCTGCCAGAATGCTGCTCTGTGTAAACACAGACGAAAAGTTGCCAGAAAGAGTGCATTCACAATTAGAACGTGCTGACGTGAGACGTCTACTCCAGCCAATCAGAACATTCAGATACACATTCACACTGTTTATGAATATGAAAGCCTTTGAATATTTTTCCACACACATTTAGCTGCTAGATGTTAATCAGATAACGTTTCTATGTTCCGTCTTAATGCCAACTGTGGAAAAAAGATCGATAAAATGCTTATGATCAACCGCTGTGAGTTTACCAGTGCTCCAGTGAGTGCTAGCCAACAAAGAAATGTAGGCCTACATCTCAACATGCGAAGGTGTTCCTCCATATGTTCACATCGAAGCTGTTCATGGTACTTATCCATCCTCAGAATTTGTAATATCGTCAAATATGTAAACCTTTAGCTGCGGTTAGCGCTTCAGCCTTTGGATGTCTCTGGGACAAAAGCAGCTGCATGAATGATAAACATTTAAATAAAAGTAAAACCATCAATAAAAACCTGAGCCCTTCTATGTTTACAAACACAATCGCAGCCGTTTAGAGCTCATTTCTGGTTAATGATGTCAGAATTTATCAGTATTTTGGAATGGATGGGTGCAAAATTCTGTAATGTCCTTGCCTGTGTGAACAGCGCCAATGTTATATTGTCATAAAATGATCCTAAATGCGCTTTAAAATGAATAAATCATTACATATCTAGATATCTTCAGAATAATTAGCACATAAATAATATATTTTTATGTTATTTGGTGCTTAAATTCAGTTGTGTGGAAAATACAGTATAAACGATCAAGTTTAAGATATCTCATTCTTCATATCTAACAATGTTTGAATTCAGTTGCAGAATCAGGATTCAGTCCAGGCATTACTGAGGCAAACCGAGTCCGATTTGGGAATGTGTCTGATCGAAGCGTCCCGAACACAAGAGGATCCATTACAGCGTCAGCGTCTGCTTGTTGAAGAAGAGCGGCTTCGCTATCTAAATGAAGAAGAGCTGATTATACAACAGCTACAGTGAGATCCTCCACATCAACACACATGCTGATTTGGGTTAATATAGTTAACCATAAAACCAGTTAACCTCCACAAACCATAAAAATTTGACACAAAACATTGTTCTGAGTCGTAATAGTTGAGTAATTCTGTAATTAAAGCTGATGGAAATCAAAACAGCTGATATAGTATACATTAACCTTCGCATTGTTCAGGCCAAAACAGCAGTGTGACAGACATGCAGATACATATGAATGTGAATGTAAGTATATGGATGTAAACGTATTAACTGACGGTCAAGGTTATTCAAAGCTCCCGTCTGAGCCTGTGTTATTCAGTGGTTGTTATCTCGGAATAACATACCTTACAATGTTGCGGCTGACCAATCAGAATCAAGTATTCCAGACAGCCAGGTAATGACATGCAGACTTATAAAACATACAAGTGGACCAAATACTAGAGGTGTAATGGATCACAGTTGATCCTTGATGTGTACGGATCCCAACCCACGTTTCTGAACACACGTGACCCATGGATTAATACGTTTTTTTAACTTTACTAAATTTGTAACGATTGCAGGGAGATCACCTCTCACGTCATTCAAATCACATGTATGAAAACATTTAGGTCTTCCTTTAAAATATAATGATGATGGAAGAAGTTGTGGTTCTGTAGGTTATTCAGGATGTGGTGGGTTTCTTAGGTTATTAAAGGTGTTTTCTGTCACTGTTGTTTAGCCTGTATTGATGCATTCAGTGTAAGCTGCACGGTTTATCATTAAAGGATCGGAATCTCAAAAACCACACAACATAAATTATAAATTATGGTGATTTGCATATGTTTATTAATCCTTCGAATCGCTGCATTCAAATCTTTGTCTGAAAAATGCAAAAATCTAAAAAGAGATTGAGTCTTTAGTCGTTTGAGTTAGTTATGAAGTTACAAACAGTCAAATAACACAGAAGTACTAGGATAACAGGTTATAGTTTAGATAAAACCACTGATGTTTATGGTAACTTAAATCACTGTCATATGCGTTTAACTTGACGCTCAAAAATGAAAGTTGTAGGCAATAGTTACACTATTTAACCAATAGGTGGTGACAACCAGCCTTCAAAAATATGCCACTGAATAATACTTCAAAAATGACACATCCACCAATGAAACATGTACTGAAGCCTGTATGCAGTGGCGCCTGCAGCTGTACGGCTGTACGCACTGTGCGTACCTACCACGAGAGGGCGGGAATTGATGCCGCTTATTTATTCATTTATTTATTTATTACATAATTTAAATTGATTATTAACCAGTATATATTACGATATATTGACAAAACAAAAAACCATAACAGCAAATAAAGGTGTGTGTTTGTGTGTTTTAAAGCGTGTATGTACTTGCATGGTGCATGGGTAAAGAAATCTTTACTTTAGGCTTTATTTTTGCGGCAGTTTTTCCGCAAACTTAAATTACAATTCAGAGAGCTATTGTTTAAAACAAGGTTCAAAGTGAGTAAACGCTCTTTGAAACATAAACTCATTTGAGACATTTGCCAATAGGCCTAAAACTAATGAGACAAATACTGATCCCCCACACGGAGTGAAGACCGCAGTCTGATCAGCACCTGAGCCGGGGAAACTCCAGGCCTAGCCCGTGCGCATCCTCCTTGCACAGAAATTTATCTGACCGACTGATTTAAATATGCAGACATCGCCATTCTCACAACGACTTTCGGAGTTGTCTCAGCCTTCCAACCGAGTTTGTTCTTCCAAGGTAATGTGGGAACATGTTCAGTGCTGTTGTGAACTTTGTAAACGCCTGTCCTGCTCATTCAAATTATTAGATTAAATTAATTAAATCATAATTGACCGGCGCAACAGGAAAAACAGTTCAATATAGGCTTCTCTGAAACTGTGAATATTTCACTTTAATTTAATTTAGGCTAGATTATTATTTTATTTGACAATCCAGTTCATGTTTTGGCATTGTTGAAGCAGCGGACTTGTTTTGAAGCAATGTTATTCAAATGTTATTCGTTCTTCTGTTTTATCTAGTAAATAACTGAACAACAAAAATATTTAAACCATGAGATAAACTATTTGAAATTCATTTTTTTAAAAAATTCCCAAGAAAATATACGAATTAAATTTGTGATTGAGTCCGTCCACTACTCAACTGTGCGGGTGGATGATTTTCGGTCAGTGGAATTTAAGAGTTTAATGCTTCACTAATGGTTGTATCACAATCTTCTGTAATATGCAAACTTATAATTTAATATGTCATAATTTTAAAGATGAGCGAAATATTAATATTATAAGAAATATTAATATTAAAAAAGAAAACTAGTTATGTCATAACGAATACCCTTAATTAATGTAGCCTTTGACCCTAAGCATCAGTGTTTCGAGATGATTGGGGAAAAGGGGGCGGGGCGGTGTTGGATTTGTGCGTACCTTGGAATAAAATCCTGCAGGCGCCCCTGCCTGTATGAATGCACTGATTACTGTATGGTTCTATACCACCTTAAAGGACAGATTATCCAATTGATGTCCAAATAATAGGAGAAGAGTAAAGGAGTCAGACACAAATTATTATGTTCAACAAGGCATTCGTTTCTTTATGATTAATGTGGAAACGTATATCATCACAATACAATCAAATAAAACAAATATAATAGCATAGGCCCACGTGAATAACAAACAATTATCATATAAGAACGACAATTCTAGTAGTGAAAGGTGGCAATATAGTGGTGAAATAAGTCCCAATAGTTTCAGAGAATAAGTCCACCTTATAAACCAGAGGTGCAATGATCACTTCAGCAGTCGATCCTTAGAAGTGATGTCATCAGCCAGTATGCATATTTGCCATCTTCATATGCCATGAATGTATATAATGTGTGATGGGGAGTGTGTGTGTGTGTGTTAAAGCAAGTGATCAGATGAAGTTAAATGTTTCTGTATATGCATATGTGGTTGCGGGTGATTGTGTAGGTATGTGTGGTTCTATAATAAACAAAAAAAAGGCTTAATTAGTTCTCAAACTATTCATGCAGAAAAAATGCTGCGTCATTAATACTACACGTGCATATACACGTGAAAGATCACGAACACAACGTAATAAACGTGTTCTAATACAGTTGAAAATATAAATATGTATATTGGTGCATGTAAATACACATCAAAGAATAATTAAAGTATATGATGAACTATGAACACTCACGTTCTGCAATGACGCACACCATAAAGTTCTGTCGAACTCCGAAGCAAATCACACCACATCTACATCTCATCTGACAAGATTCAGTCAAACTGCTTGCTCTGGGAATCCTGTAGTTGCGATTCTAACAGTTCGTTGGCTATAATGCTCTAAATTGGCGACTGAGCATCACGATGCGCACTTGCCTTTTCCTCTGCCTCTTCCATCTTCCGTGTCTAATAATCTCACGTTATTCACTGAACTCTCGACAGCTTAAGCGTACAGCTTAACCATGCCAAGAATAACAAGAATGAATATACAGTTAGAAACAGAATAATTAAGCAGTCTTTTAAACAAAACATGACGTTTTATGAGTGAATAACTGAATCTTTTATTGAAGATGAGACTAAAAATAAATATGCATTGTACAAATTATAATGCCAGATTTATACCTTAAGCCAGTGGTCCTCAAACTTTTTTCACCAAGTACCACCTCAGAAAAAAGTTGTCTCTCCAAGTACCACCATAATGACCAGTATTGAAATACAGTAGCATAGTAGGCGTAATTAAGCATCTACAGGCCTGCACAGTTCAAAAAACGTCGCAGATTAATTCTTAATATTATGAATATTTATTATTATTATTATTATTATTTATTAGCCACTTTAAACATTTTAAATAGTTGGAACAGATAAATTAGATCTACTTACTGTGCATTAAAGTAGGCTTTCATGTGTCAGAAAATCAAGTGATTGAACTATACCTGTCAACATTGGGATATAAAAATACAGGATACACCCCAACAACCGTTACAAATACAGGGAGAAAAAATTGCGTCAAATGAAAGAATACATATCAAAAATTTGAAAATTGAAAATAAAATAAAAGGTTTAGCCTATTAAAATCACTGATCATATCTGTGTTATCGTATGCATCAAAGGGTTAAAAGTGTGTTCATTTTTAAACTTTAATTATGCAGCGATTCCTCCGCGTACCAATAGAAGTAAGCCTGCGTACCACTACTGGTACACGTACCACAGTTTGAGAACCACTGCAACAGTAGTAGTTATCAGCAACAGTAGTAGTAGCAGTAAAGTTTTAATTTATTTTTATTCAGCTGATTATTTCTTAATTTTATTTTTAATAAAATGACAGCTTCTAAGTTCTGTTTGTTAAAACCGAACGTGTCTTGCAGTGCTGTTTTTGCAATAAATGGAAAGCAAATTACATTTGTCTTCTACCCTTTTTGGCTGATCCGGAAAATGGTCCGATCCCTGACTAAAAAAACGTAATGAGATGAGGAAAAATAACCGTGAGATTCATGATTCGTTACACCACTACCAAAAACATACAGTAGTGCCAGTTTTGCCATCCACTGAGACATTAACACAGTAATATATGAATATATAGATCACTAAATAAACAATGTATCATTAGTATATTATTAACTACTTCAATTCTAAACAGTTATAAAAGGTGATCACAGTTTCTCATAAGTTCCCATTCTTTTGCTGGCTATAGCAGTTATCCTTTCAATGCCCATATGCTCTAATCATAAATTAGTCAATAAAATAATACATAAAATAAAACCATTTGGGTTTATAATGACGTGTGTGTGTGTGTTTAGTGATCTGGAGCGCTCGGTGGAGAAGATGAGGACGGGCGCAGGACTCAACCATCATCTGGTGACCGAACAGGAGATCGAGCAGAAGAGTCTGGAGCTCAGGAGACTGGGAGAAACCGTCACTGACCTCAAGAGTGAGTCAATATTCATGACTGTTTATATTCTGTACTGAATCACATGTTCACATCGCTGTCTTGCTGAGGGGGTTGATGGTTTTGTGTCACTAAATCAACTCGGAAGATTCATTCAGTCAAGAATGCGACTAAACTGGTTGGGCTGATTTTGATTCACTTAATATAATCAGCTTGTAAGATTCATTTTCTTAGAAATGTAAATATTCATTCGTTCAGAAAAGTAACTAAACTTGTGCTTATTTTGATTCACTAAATAGAATCAGCTCATACGATTCATCCAATCAAGAATGGGA
>CAIGQQ010030348.1:5564587-5580169 GCA_903798035.1 Danio albolineatus | reverse complement strand
ACACACAGACACATATACTGTACACACATTAACAGAGACACACACATAAACACACATACACACGCAGACACAGACACACTTTGCACCTTCTCACCTTGCGCTCCTGTTGTTGAGACTGAGAGTGATTTCATTGACGCAGCTGGGATGAGCCGTAACCTGGTTAAACCCTAACTAACACACACACACACACATAGACACACACAAACACACAAAGAGACTTGTTAGTTTGAGAGAAGAGACGAGACGAGGTGAAAATGAGCTAAAAGTACCTGGTAGTTCATGATGGCGCGCAGACACATGATGCAGAGGTGCAGGTGATTATTCTGACTGAGCACACGCGAATACCGCAGAGCTTTCCTGCACACAGTAAAAGCCCAGTTTAGGATTCCATTCAGAAATAGCAGAATGTTTAGAACAGAGATGCCCAAAGTAGGACTCGAGGGCCAAAATTGGCTCATGGTAACCCGCCAACCCATCTGAAAACAAAGGGAGAATGATTTGGAGGCGTTGGGGCAGATCGTCATTTCGAATTTAATGTATACTCTTTTTTTTGTTTCTTTATACCTCTTAAACTCAGCGGACCCGGTACCGGGTCCTATGACGTCATCAGTTTCACTTTCATTTTTAAAGGTCCAGGGTTGCGCAACACCCCTATAAGTGGTTCCGTTTAAAAGTGTAGAAGCTATATTTTATGCATATATGCATCACTTAGGTTTTTATTTTACTGTACAAAAGTTATAAACATTTAATTACACAACAAAAAAATGGATACCCGAGCTGTCATTTTCCTATTTTTATATGCATCATATATGACACATGTACAAGTCATAGCTCAAATAAAAGCTCTTGCCTGTCCTTGTATGATTCTAGAATTCCTTTATGTGAATTATATTCTATTTATATTCTATTTCATTTTATATTTATGATCAATAAGCAGCCCCAGATCGCACAGAAAGCCACAAATGCTACATCATCTCTTACCTTATGCTGAGTGCTTCAAAACAGGCCATTTCTCCTCTGTTTTTGAGGTGATGTGCATAAGTATTCCTTTTATATGTATAATGTGGTCAAAACACAGTGAATTATGTTTGGTCAAACCAAAGATCATGAAAATATGAAAACAATAGTCTATCCGCACGCCATATTTTCCCAATATTCAGTTTTCAGAATTACAATAACCTTTGCATACTCTATGGTAGAGACAAAATTCCTTTTCCTAGTGTTTGCTGCTATCTGCTGGTTTCAAGCAGAACTGTCTGGAGTCGTCTTATTCTCTTATGGGATAACCTACACATTTTCAAAACAGCATTTTAGAACAAAAAATAAAGAAGTGCCCAATGTTGAAGTGGTTCATCATAAAACAGAAAACATAACAAATATTATTTATTACTTTCAGCAGTTTCTTTTGTAAATTCAAATGGTTTTCTGTCCAATAACACTGGAATTTGTCATTTATACCACTGCATTTGGATATGGAAGACTTTCAAAGTTTGGTAGGCGGAAATTACATTAAAAAAAGGTATAGCACCTCTCATCAGTTGGAATACAATAACTTTTGCATAGATTATGATAGAGGCATTTTTCTTTTTTCTTATGATTACTGACATGTGCAAGAACCACCAAAAAATAATTACAGAAACCTAGACCACACAGAACCTAAAAGGTACTCTTTTAAATTTGAGTTTATAAAGAAAAAATACAGAAAGCGCCTCTTTTTTTAAGTGTTTATGATAACACAGACAACATATACAATTATTTTAATCACTTTCAACAGTGTTTTATGAAAATTTAAAGGGTTTTCTTTAAAATGATACCACATTTTTGCATTTACTCCTCTGCATGTGGATTTGGGAAGCTTTTAAACATAGGTAGGCAAAATCCAGGCGGAAATCCCAAAATAGCACCAGAGTGTAAGAGGTTAATTAAGGAGCCACAAAAAGCTTAATTTTAAAATGAAATGTTTCATATGAATCAGACTTTTTTAAATGTAAAAACCGTCACTTGACAGATAGAGGACACTGCACAACACTTCGGTGAGCAAATCAAGGCAAAGGCAGGATTAGCTTGACTAGTGTGTTCAGTATTGAGCTCCATTGTGCTATAAATGGGATTTACTATAATAAATTGATTATAAAACGTGAAATATCATACAGCGTAATCACTTAATTTGTTTTAAAGCAAACTTTTCTAGTTATTTTTAAATAATAAGCAAATAAATGAGCAAATTTAATGTAATAGTGTTACTGGTATATTTATCTTCGGTCCACAGCCCTCAATCAGGTTTGGTTTTTGGCCCTTTACAAGTTTGAGCACCCCTGGTTTAGAATATTACAGTTTATATTATAAATAAATATATATATATTTATAATTTTTTTTTAACACTGTCTTTATTGATTTTAGTAGCTTTTAACATGTACAACGGAAATCAAAACCAAACATACAAAATAATAATAATAATAATAATGATAATAATAATAATAATAATAATGATAATAATAATAATAATAATAGTAATACTAATAGTAATAATAATGATAATAACAATAATAATAATAATAAAAGTACTACTACTACTACTACTAATAATAATAATAATAATAATAACAATAGAATTAATAGTAAAAATGATAATATTAATAGTACTAACAGTAGTAATAATAATAATAATAATAATAATAGTAATAATAGTAATAATAATAATAATAAAAGTACTACAACTACTACTACTAATTATAATAATAATAGAATTAATAGTAAAAATAATAATAATATTAATAGTACTAATAGTGATAATAATAATAATAATAATAATAATAATAATAATAATAATATAAATAATAATAATAAACGAAAAATGCTGTCACCTAACAGCAAGAAGGTCGCTGGTTCAAGTCCTGGCTGGGCCAGTTGGCTTTTCTATGTGGAGTTTGCATGTTCTCCCCATGTTGGTGTTGGTTTCCTCCGGGTGCTCCGGTTTCTCCCACAGTCACGGCCATAGTGTTCGAGTGTGTGTGAATGAGTGTTTATGGGTGCTTCCCAGTACTGGGTTGCAGTTAAAAGGGCATACACTGTATAAAACATTTGCTGGAATAGTTGGCGGTTCATTCCGCTGTGGCGACCTTCGATCAGAGACTAAGCGAAGGAAAATCAATGAATGAATAATTAAATGTGTTTTTAATGTAAATATTATAAATTGTACATAATTAAATACATCAAAATATATAAAATGTAAAATGATTCAAATTTTTAAAAAGTTAAATATAATTAAACAATATTAAATGTATATTAAACATATAATAAAATAACATTTAATTATTATTATCATGTGGAAAATATTAATTTAAAACTGTGTATAAAAGATGAATATACATTTTTTATGCACTTTTAATTATACAATATTTGCATAGTGATTATTAGGTTTGATTATTTCATGCAATGAATGACAAATCAGATCACACGTAATTCACACGGTCATTCACATAACCATTCCAAAACATGAACAGAAGCAGAACTGTGCTATTGAGTGATGTTCACCGTCCTGATCCTGTATCTCCAAATCATTCAAGTCAATGACACACAGATGCACATTTCTGTCTGTCTGTGAGAGGAATGCAGATGATCCTGATAGAGGCCACTGGACAGGTGTGTGTTTGCGTTTGTGTGTCTCATTTATGACGTTTGCAATGATAAACATTTTTACACTCGTCACTGGTCTGTGCATGCGTGTTTTTGAATGCAGATTGTATTGTTGTATTGTGATTGAAGCCGAAAATAGCAGGAATCAGATCATGAGGAATCTCAGATAAGAAAACATTTGGACTTAAAAGAGAACATTCAGAGAACGATGGTTTGTTCTTTCGACAATCGAAAAAAAATACTGCTTAAGGGGGCTAATAATTTTGACATTAAAATGTTTTTACAAAAATTAAGAACTGCTTTTATTCTAGCTGAAATAAACAAATAAGACTTTCTCCAGAAGATAAAATATTATAGGAAATACTGTGAAAAATTCCTCCTTTTGTTAATCATCATTTGGGAAATATTTAAAAGAAGAAAATAAAATGACAGGAGGGCTAACAATTCTGACATCAACTGTAGGTGTAAAAACGAATTAAATTAGAAGCAAGACTTGTAATTGACCATACGTGACTGACCGTGTGGTGTAGGGCCGTGCTGAGCGAGGGGAATTGTGGGTAGGTGAGTTTGTCGCACTCGTGGTCAGATCTTCCACTGATTTCTCCTCAAAGCTTCCATTTTCAGAGCTGCTGTCCATATCATATCTGTAAAAATGCAGAAACGTGTATTAATAATTCTGCACGGGTGCAATAAATCGCAAGATCTCACATGAAAGAAATATTTATCATAGATACTCTAGTGCAGGGCTATTCAATTAGTTTGTTATGGGGGCCGGTTCATGAAGAGCATCCCAAACGAAGGGTCGGAGAGGTATGACTTGCAATATGACTGAGGACGCAACTACATATGTTGCATTTTTGCTCCTTAAGACACCCACTTTGGCTTTTTCTACATTCAAATGTTAATATGTTGTATTTTGAAACTACATAACATCAGCGCATTTTACAATGTGGCTTTTTTTAACAAACCTTCAAATGTTTTATTTCAAAAGCAGTGCATTGTTTAAGCAGGTTTTTTCTACATTCAAACACATTCATGTGTTTTGAACTGCATAACAATTAAGGATGCAACAATTATAGATTTTGGTTGTGATTATAGTCTGATGAATAATCATGGTTTCACGGTCATCACATCTAATGTAAATTTAAGCTTTATTTTAGGTAGGCCTAATTATTTAGATTTAGATTTATTATTTACATATTTAGATATTTATTTAGGGCGCCACGGTGGCGTAGTGAGTAGCACGTTCGCCTCACAGCAAGAAGGTCGCTGGTTCGATCCCCGGCTAGGCCAGTTGGCATTTCTGTGTGGAGTTTGCATGTTCTCCCCGTGGTTGCGTGGGTTTCCTCCGGGTGCTCCGGTTTCCCCCACAGTCCAAAGACATGCGGTACAGGTGAATTGGGTAAGCTAAATTGTCCGTAGTGTATGTGTGTGAATGAGAATGTATGGATGTGTTTCCCAGAGATGGGTTGTGGCTGGAAGGGCATCCGCTGCGTAAAACAAATGCTGGATAAGTTGGCGGTTCAATCCGCTGTGGCGACCCCGGATTAATAAAGGGACTAAGCCGAAAAGAAAATGAATGAATGAATTAATTAATTAATTTTAGATTATTTAGATATTTATTTAGCAGTTTCGTTCTGTGCAACAGAAACGCGCAATTGAGAAGCCTTTATGAATAATTAACCGTGACGAATTAAAGCACAGTGAAATCGGCGAATCGTTGCATCCCTAACAATGATATCAGTGCAGTGTACAAAAGGCCGTTTCTACAAAATTATCCAAATGTTTTCTGCTGCCTGCTCCACTCATCTAATGTCAGGTGACTCACGCTCTGTGCAGCCTTCAACTGCAGCTCGTGCTGTATTGAACAGACGCACGTTACTTTATAACTATAGCGGCTGCTTTTCGACTGAACTAAATCTATTTCTGATGTCTTGTTCAAACTAATTGAAGGGCCAGAAAAAATGGTCTTGGGGGCCGGGGCCAATTAAATAGCCCTGCTCTGGTGTTTTTGAATCATGCTATGCAATTTACCCAATACTGTACTGTTTTGGACAACTGCATGTACTATACAACAATACACCACAGGAGTAAAAACTAAGTATATTAATGTATCTATTACAGTTTATCAGTTCACTATAGTTAATAATAGAGTATAATGTAGCATTCATTCATTTTCCCTCTGCTTAGTCTCTTATTTATCAGCGGTCACCACAACGGAATGAACCGCCATCCATTTCAGCATTTTACGCAGCAGATGCCCTTCCAGGTTCAACCCATGATTGGGAAACACCCATACACACTCACATTCACACACAAACTCATACAATACAGCCAGTTTAGTTCATCCAATTCACCTGCAGCGCATGTGTTTGGACTGTGGGGGAAACCGGAGCACTCGGAGGAAACCCACGCCAACACGGGGAGAACATGCAAACTCCACACAGAAATGCCAACTGGCCCAGCCGGGGCTCGAACCAGTGACCTTCTTGCTGTGAGGTGACAATGCTAACCACTAAGCCACCATGCCGCCCCACATTCATTAACAGTGACTTGTAAATCTTATAATACATACAGTATAATACACTTTACTATAGTATGGTTCAGAAACACTGTAGTATTTTTTATTTGAGACGTGACATTAATGACAATTTTATAATGTTACAAATAATTTCAAATAAATGCTTTTAAACTTTCCTGAATGTAAATCCTGAATGTGCCGCGGTGGTGTAGTGGGTAGCACGTTTGCCTCACAGCAGGGTTGCTGGTTCGAGCCTGGGCTGGGTCAGTTGGCATTTCTGTGTGGAGTTTGCATGTTCTCCCCGTGGTTGCGTGGGTTTCCTCCGGGTGCTTCGGTTTCCCCCACAGTCCAAAGATATGTGGTACAGGTGAATTGGGTAAGCTAAATTGTCCATAGTGTATGAGTGTGACTGAGTGTGTATGGATGTTTCCCAGAGATGGGTTGCAGCTGGAAGGAAGCATCCACTGCGTAAAACATATGCTGGATAAGTTTGCGGTTCATTCCGCTGTGGCGATACCGGCAGATTTGTAGTCCTTTAACTACTTTAATACTGTTGCTTATTAAGTAGTTATAATAAAAGGCAATCATTTATACTACATTTTGGAATAAATAAATGCATGCTTGGTGAACTTTAGAATATTGCAGAAACAAAATATTGAAGTTCCGGATACGCCACAAAGAAGATGGCAGCCTGTTTTTTGAACTTCTGGACGGTTTTGTAAAAATACCCCTAAAAATGAAATTTTGTGAAATCTCGGGATTATTTAATTCAACAATAGAGAGAGGGGTCACGAGGAGTAGGACAATGACAAATGTGGTAGAAAATGATCCTGAAACAAGTCAAGATAACTGAAGCTGCTCTCCTACATCATCACCTTATGGCAAAAAAGGCCCTGAAGTCAGGCTGCAGTGTATTCCTAATGAACTTTGTGAGCTCAGAAATGGTCGTATGGAACAGTTTTAGGTCGGAGGAAAGAATTATCGAAACTGAGATACGCTATAATTAGCATCAACACTAATCAAACGCCTGACACAGCGCCAAGCTAGCCTGGAAGCCAGAGTGGTGGACCAGGAAGGTCGTGCCCGTAAAGACAATTTAAGAGTGCAGAAACAAAATTAAATTTTGTGACTCTAAACTGTTGAATGGTGTTGTAGTTGTTGATAAATGCAGCTGTGCACAGTGATGCATGCTTTAGTTTGGTAATGGTTTGTTACTCAGACTAGTGAATATAATACACCAGTTTCTGCAGCTGGCACTGAAAACTGATTTGAGTCATTGGACTGTCAGACCGCATCCTTTTCCCAGACGCCTCGTCACATTAACAATTTAGCTTCCTCTGTTGTGTCTTGGCAAGTTTGTTAGTGTGTGTGTGGTTCTGGTATTTATAACATAGTGGGAACCACATGTGATGCAAGCAATTTCAGAATTATTAAACTTGTAGGGACATTTGTTTGATCCCAATGTGGAAAATGGCATTTAAATCATCCAGAATGGAGTATTTCTAAGAAGAAAATTTTCTGAATTTTATATGAGGATAGATTTAGGGTTAGGGTTGGGGAAAAGGACAGAATATACAATATAAATATAAATATAATTATGTTTATTGGAAGACCATGAAAACCTGACGTGTATATATACACGTGTGTGCCTGTTTTTCTGATATATCAGGACACACGTGTATAATGACATGGTTATGACAGGTATTACAAGGAGATGGTGAATTATGAGGACATTGCTGATGTTCCCATTTCTCAAAGGGCTTAAAAATCATACAGAATGTGGGTTTTTTTTTTGGGGAGTAAAATGGTTTAATTTTTACTGGAAGGGTTAGGTGTAGGGTTAAGTATAGGGCAATAAAAAAAAATACAGTTTGTACAGGATAAAAACAATGGAACCCTATGGAATGTCCCCACAATTCACGAAAACAAATATATGTGTGTTTTGTGTGCATACATGACTGCGCGTTGAGCAAAAGAGAGGTAGTCCACTAGTACATCCAAGCCCTTGTTTTCTTCGTTGAGAAACTCCTCGGCCCACCTGAGCGGAGCAAAGCAAGAACACAAAGCTTTCTGTGCATTTAAGAAAATATATATCAAGAAGTTAAACTGACAATACTTGAAAACACATGAAGATGTATTGTTTGTTGTTGCCTGAGTGACTGAGGCACGAGCTGTAGAGGCTCCACCCATTTCTTGAAAAAAGGGGGAGTGGAGCAGCAGCTCATTAAAATTTTATAATATGCAGAAAAAATAAAACGGCTCAATTGTTCACTCATTATTTAATCACTATGTAGTGTATGGCAGTTGAGTTGACTATGAAAGAGATAACGAAAACAAGTGTGCCAATTCAGACAGTGACCCAAATAGTGTGCGTCAGAGAGAAGTCTACTGTACCTACCATAAAGTAAAATTACCTATTTTTTGCTTTATGAACAGGGCTTTACATTAACACCGGCCAAATGCAGGTAGATTTCAATAGTGGCGGGTTAGACAGTCACTCCCACTAGCCACTTTGGTTGGCTGAAACTCCAGTGCTGGCTCGTCACTGCAGATTAGACTGTTAGTTTATGACCGTTTGTCAATATGCGTACGAATGTGATCTTAGAATGGAGAAGAAGCACGACTGACAAAAACAGCTTTCGCGCGAACAAAAGTAAGCAGGTGAACAAGGAATGAGAGGATCTTGCGCACGGTGAGACAGGCTCTCTTCACTCGAGGAGGGCTTTAGTGGCGCGCAAACAGATGATTTGATGCATGCGAGTGTTTTAAAAGCTCCTGTGCCGTTTCCTCACTCGAAGCAGCTGTGCCTGGAAACGAAACTGCGATGCTCGTGCACCCACAGTCCTTCAAGCACTCGAGATTCTTTGTAAGCAGCAGTTGTTAGTTGACTAACTTGATTTGATGTCAAAACAACATCGAATTGACATCTAACTTTGGCATCAATGTACACATCAAAAATGCAAATCGATTTGATGTCAGTTGACTACCTTGATGTCAAAACGACATTGAATTGACATCCAAAGACATCAAAGTGATGACAAATCAACATCCAATTGATGTGTAACATTGGCATGAAAATACAAAAAAAAAAGGTTTTAAACGAAACTGCGATGCTCGTGCACCCACAGTCCTTCAAGCGCTCGAGATTCTTTGTAAGCAGCAGCAGTTATTGTCGCTTTCGCTTTAACCATTCTTTGAACAGATTATTAGTTGGGCTAACATTAACCATGTGCGCGGCATCATCCTTTCATTATCGTGCACGGAATGTCTTTCACTCGCTTTCTTTTGCTTGCTGTCATTTTTCGTTAATATTGTTTAATAATCATCCTTTACAATAATATTGCTTTAATATGTTGTTGTATGCAGAGTTAACTGCTGGTCTGGGATCTTGAGCCAGAACAGACCACTGTGCAGTTTTAGATGCGTGAGAATATATATATATTTTTATCTCAATTGATTTGTTGAATAAAGAGTGTATGTACACAGCAGTATTTTGCTTGTTTTGACACTATTTAAGATTTGTGGCAAGGAAATAATTAGTTTGGTGTGGCCAGAGACCGAAATTGGTAATTCCTTATTGTGTTGAGCCCTGAAAAGTCTTGTGAAAGAAAACTAATTGTAGTGCGACACTTTTTTTTTATGAAAGCACAACCCATTAGCTCGTGCTCATTGAGTAAGCTCATACACACAAAAAAACTTAAATGAACAAGGAGGCAAGTGGAAAAACCCCAAAATCTAAATGAAGTAATTTTAGCATGCCAAATTTATGCATATAAAATATATTTTCCCAACAAAAAAATTGTGGCTAGTGAAAACGGCGAGTGGCTAGTAATGGTGGAAAACTACTAGCCACAGTGGCTTTTGATCAAAAAAGTTAATGTCAAGCCCTGTACATGAATGGAATGTCTCATTTATTGTATTATTTGATAATTAAGAGAACAAAAAACACCTCCTTGTCATGTTTGGTATTTACTTATTATTATTTTTTTTTAATAAAAATGCTTCTTTTACATTTATTTTTCGTAAAATATGTACATACACAATATAGTGCACAAATATTATACACAAAAATGTATTACAATAAATTAATATAATGACCTACAACAAGAACCTACACAAGTATCTAAACATACATATGCAATTTTTCATTTTAACCAAATCCTGAGGTAATCCTAGCCTCAATAAATGCATTTAAAAATGTAAATTTATTATATTAAATATACTATTAAAAATATCATATATAAAATATAATATAAATTTGCACTATTTTTGCTTGCAATGGATATTGTGAAACACTGAATCATTGATTGAGGTATACTCAAAATCAGAGTGGATTGTGGGTTTAAATTTAAAGTAATGAATGAATGTAGGGGATGAAGTTGTTTACTCAGGATTGGGACACCACTATATAAGGGCAGACATTGGATATAATGTACTATATAGGGGGTAGGGAGTGATTTCAGGCACAGCTAATGTTTTTTTTTTATGCAGTCATGTGACAGCTCTTACCCGATGTGATTGGTGCGCAGAGAGATCTCCAACTCTCTGAGAACTTGGGTTGATTCTTGGACTCGCCTCTTAAACTACAAACCACAGCATGTAATATTATCATTTAAAATAAGATCACACACATTCATAAATGCTCTCATATAAGTTTTTAGATCAGATGACTTCTGTATATCTCAGATTTAAACACACATCTGTACCTTTCTGCCTCCTCCCTGCTCTAATACGCTCTTCAGTTTCTGAATGTAGGCTGATGGAGGATTCTTTACTTGAAAGCGCTCCTGAAGAGACAGAGAAGTGAGTATGTATAAAGAAGACAACTCAAAAAACACGTCAAAAATACAAATCGATTTGATGTCAAACGCAATCAAATTGACATCAAAAGGACAAAGAATTAATATTTAATATTGGTGTGAAAAAACACATCAAAAATGCTAATCGATCTGATGTCAGTTGACTACCTTGATGTCAAAATGACATTGAATTGATGTCAAAACGACATCAAAGTGACGACAAATCGACATCCAATTGATGTGTAACATTGGCATCAAAATACACGTCAACAATGCAAATCAATTTGATGTCAACTGAATACCATGTAAAAACATCATCAAATTGACATCAAAACAGCATTGAATTGACCTCAAAACGACATAGTACAACAAATTGCCATTAAATTGACGTCAAAAACACATCAAAAATGCTAATAAATTTGAGTTTAGCTGATTACGTTGATGTCAAAATGACTCAACATCTAAAATTGACGTCAAAAACCACATCAAAATTGTTCATTGATTTAATGTTACTTGACTAACTTGAATTGATGTCAAAACGACAGAATTGATATCTAACATTGGCGTCAAAAAAACATCAAAAATGCAAATCGATTTGATGTTAGTTGACTAACTTGATTTGATGTCAAAACAACATCGAATTGACATCTAACTTTGGCATCAATGTACACATCAAAAATGCAAATCAATTTGATGTCAGTTGACTACCTTGATGTCAAAACGACATTGAATTGACATCCAAAGACATCAAAGTGATGACAAATCAACATCCAATTGATGTGTAACATTGGCATGAAAATACACGTCAACAATGCAAATCAATTTGATGTCAACTGAGTACCATGTAAAAACAACATCAAACATCAAACATCTGACATCAAAACAGCATTGAATTGACATCAAAAAGACACTGAACGACAAAACGGCAATGAATCGATATCGAACATTGACATCAAAAAGCACATCAAAAATGCAAATCAATTTGATGTTAATTAACTACGTTTACGTCAAAATGACATCTAATCGACATCTAAAATTGACGTAAAAAAACACATCAAAAAGGTTATTTGATTTGATGTCAATTGACTAACTTGGATCGATGTCAAAACGACATATAATTGATATCTAACATTGGTGTCAATGTACACATCAACATTGCAAATCGATTTGATGTCAATTGAATGCTTTGATGTCAAAACAACATCGAATTGACGTCAAAATGACATCGAATTGACAACAAGTAACATCGAATTAATATACCATTGTCGTCAAAAAACAACGAAAATGCAAATCAATTTAATGTTAGTTGACTAACTTGATGTAAAAATTGCATAAAATTGACATTAACTTTAGCGTCAAAGAAGCATGTCAAAAACTGATTACAGGACAGTCTCCTTTTTTGACACCAACATTAGATGTTAATTTAATGTCGTTTTGACATCAAGGTAGTTTACAATTATTATATGGATACAAAATCCAGTGTAAATTTGTAATCGAAGCTTTCAGATGAATAAAACATTTCGGAAACACTTTAGTTTAGATCACAATTCATGCTATTAACTACTGCCTTTTTACCTGCTTATTAATATATTAACTGTTCATTGGTAGTTATAAGTATGATCTTATTTTCCATACCTACCCAAAATCTAAACCCAACATCTAAACCCACCCTAATAACTATTAATAAACAGCTAATTAGTAGTTTATCAAGCTAGTAGTGTTGGTTAATGGTTTGTTGATATTATGAATTGTGACTTAAAGTGTTACCAACATTTCTTATATTATAATACTTTTTGTGTTGTTATTTTGTTGGTCAAAAGGCCATCAACGTGTGGATGTCAAATGGACATCAAGGTTTTGACGTCAAATCGATGTGCATTTTTTGATGTGTTTTCTAACGTCATGCTTGATATCAAATTGATGTCGTTTTGACATAAAGAGTATTTATTTCACATGTTTTCTCCACCTAAAGTATAATTTTAGGACACACTTGCACAACACCATTTTCAATTAAAAACTTTAACTTTTATCCATTTTGGTGTTTGTTTATATGACAAAAGCAGTTTGGGGCTTCAAAATGAAGAAAAAAATTTGAAAAATGTCTGCTTTAAAAGTGGTTTGTTTAAGTTTGGATCTGTGTGCATAAAAACTGCTTCGTCGTAAATGAATGTGTGTGAAAAGGTAATTATTGTGTTTTTGCTCACCTGATCACAGACCAACTCCCATTTCTTCTCACTGTCGTACTGACTGAGCAGCATCACTTTATCTGGGGGAAGATTCATCGAGTTCTACAATCACAGTGCAAGAGGTAAATCAAAAATGTAATTAGTAGCAATCATTTAAATCACAGGAATTCTACTGAATCATCAGCTCTGTTCCACTGAGGAAAAAAAGTTCACATTATATTAAACAGCTTTTGTAGCACCTTGTTGAGAAATGGTTTCCATTGCATAAATTCTTGAGAGAGTAAAAAGATCTTGCTTCCTGCATGCTTCATATTTTTGTGGAAAAACTTGATATGTTTTTCCTGGATTCTTTAGAAAGTTAAAAAGAGCAATGTTCATTTGTTACATTTACGTTCATTTGTTTCCTACTTGTTTGATGTTTTCAGAATAATATGTCAAAATTAAGTGAGTTTTTCCTTAAAACAAGCAATAATCTGCGAGTGGGTTAAGTAAAATAATCTTTTTGCTTTGAAATAAGTTTATTTTACTTACCCCATTGGGAGATTATTTTCCTTTTTAAGGAAAAAATCACTTAATTTTAACTTATTATTCTAAAAACAAAACATTTTTTTTAACTTGTCTAGAACATGTCTAGAAAAAGAATAGTTAAGATTGGAAACAAGAAAAAAAACTAAATACGAAAATAAAAAAGTTGGTGTTGGTGGTGTCAAACAAAGACCTGATTCCAACCCAGGCCCATTCTGAAAACGTACCGCTATATACATTTCTGGAGAGTGCCAAATATGTCCCAGGATGTAGCTTTTTTTTTTTTTCACGCGAGTGCCATTCACGCCTGCTGTTCTCATGAAAATCCACCAAATCCAGCCGCTGTCGACTGACTAACTGACTTACTGAATGACTGACTGACTGACCGATCGACTGATCCACCCTCCTCCTTCCCTAAACCCAACTGATAGTGTTTTCAAAAGCACCGATTGACTCCCCAATCCACTTCCCTAAACCCAGCCGACATTTTTAAAAAGCTATCCAGAAAAAGGAAAGGCCAACTAATTTTGACCATTTTAGATTTTAACAAATTGTCACCCTGTTATTTACTTGTTTATTTATTTTTTGGTTTTTGTTTTTGTCTTACCTGCTTTCTGGAACACTTCTTCACCAGACTTGAACCCTGTCATCATGGTCTGCTTCTCTCTGTCAGCCGACATAAATGGTAAGCTAAATGGACAAACTGGTAACAGCGGGGAAGCCGTCCATACGGAGGTAAGCGGTCAGCTGATAAGCGCGAAAAGGAACGGCGTCACACCGCCCCGTAGCATTTGTTTTAAAAACAAAATGCACCCATAAGTGCTTCTTGCTACATAATTTGCGATCTCCAGAAATGCATATAGGGCTACGTTTGTGTTGCCTGGTTCAGCTTTTAATAAGAAAAGTTATTTCCATGCTCGATCACAAACATGTACACATTATTAATTAAGTAGATACAAAATGGTTCTATTACAAAAATAAAAAGTTATATCGGCATTTTGAATGCATTATTAATTCATTCATTTATTCAATCATTTTCTTTTCAGCTTAGTCCCTTTATTAATCAGGGGTTGTCACTGCGGAATGAACCACCAACTTATCCAGCATGTTTTACGCAGCACATGCCCTTCCAGCTGAAACCCAGTACTGGGAAACACCTATAAACTCTCACATTCACACACTCATACACCACGGCCAGTTTATTCAATTCACCTTATAGCGCAAATGTCTTTGGACTGTGGGGGAAACTGGAGCACCCGGAAGAAACCCACACAAACACGAGGAGAAATTGCAGAATCCACACAGAAATGCCAACTTCGAGGCTTGAACCAGCGACCTTCTTGCTTTGAGGCGACAGTGCTAACCACTGAGCCACCATGCCGCCTGCATTATTAATACATTAAGGAATTTTCTTTCTCAACAAAATGCATCTTCTTTTAAGAAACTGTGAAGGAAAACAAAGCTACCAGATAAGAAAGTACTATTTGCATTGCAGACTGTGCTGTTTAAACACTGATTTACTGTGGCACCAGTAACAGATCATATGGCTTACGTATTTTCATGTATTTCAGAAGGTTTCATGTTAAGTGCTGAGTAAGCATTCACGTCTTGTGAGTCGGTTTACGAGCGGCAGAGAGATCACATGTATAATAAGGCATGCTGACTGGAAGAATGCCCTTTCTGAGCTGGTAGATTAGGGCTGCGTGAATGTCCTGTTGCTATGACGATCTCCTAAATTATTTATGAACAACATGAGTGTTTGCATTTGTGTGACACACACACACACAACACCCACACACACCCAGTCTCTGTTATAGTGCATACAGAATTACCTCATGAGTGACTCAACTGAGCATCAGATGATACCCAACACAGACACACATGCACACACACACACACACACACACACACACAC
>CAIGQQ010030348.1:5539466-5556766 GCA_903798035.1 Danio albolineatus | reverse complement strand
CACTGAACAGCGCATCATCGATGACGTTAGCGTGCTCAGGCCCGAATGTAATGTGATTGCAGGCCGTCGGGGGAGACTGGAGGGAGGACAAGCATGTTTCGACCCAGTTCAAGGCAACTGCATACTGTGAGTACACCCTTAGTGATTTGAGGACCCTAAATAGTCCTAATGTGCACCCTGTGTTTTTTTGTTTATTTTGCTGTGTTTTTTTCTCATATCAATCATTCTTCTTTTCTACTTCTTTTCTAATTATCCAATATTCCGTATTTAAAACTAAATTTTCATCTGATTTGACTGCTGGACTGCTTCATGATTGAGGGAGAGGAGGGCACGATAAGCAGGAACGCAAACTGAAATAGTTGCTGTGGAGGTGGTTGCTTGTTCAAGTGGAAATACAGACATTACTTTGATTTCATTGAGCGTTAAACAAAAAGATGATGTAACACTTTATTTTGATGGTCCATTTGAGTATTAGTAAACTGTCTGCTTAATATCTGTTGATACTGACATTCAACAGACATTTAACTGACTATAAGAAACTTTGCAAGTACATGTCAACTTACACTAACCCTACCCCAACCTAACAGTCTACTTATAATCTAATGAGAATTAGTTGGCATGTAGATGCAATGTAACTTAAATTCAACAAACACTATCAAAATAAAGTGTGACCAAAGATTACTCTAAATATATATAGGTAAGTCTTCACACCAGTTGAAGTTGCGCATCAACGAACATAAATCAAGTATACGACGACAAGACATAACTTCAGCAGTAGCAAGACACTTTATAGAATCTGGACATGATGTTAAACAACTAGAATGTATAGGAATTGAAGAAGTATTTGAATCACATAGAGGAGGCAATTTAAATAAAAGATTGTTACAAAGAGAAGCGTTCTGAATTCATAAATTAAAATCACTTACACCAACAGGCATGAATGAGGAGTTGGACCTTTCTGTGTTTCTTTAACAGTGTGTTGTTTAGCTATAATATTAGGAATCATGGATATTGAAGTTGTAGGGACACAAATAATGAGAAGAAAATGGATTTTTGTTGTTTTTGAATTGTCGAAATTACACGGTATTGACATGAATAAGAGAATGATGAAAATAGGTATGCCATTTCCCTATTATACAATGTTTTTGAAGGTAAGGGTATTTTTTGTATAGTTGACTGATTATTGAAATGAAAAAGAGACTGTTGATATTCATCAAGCAGCCATCTAGATAATTAACACAATATAACAAATATATTTTTTTTAATGTTGTGTATTGTCAGAATTTCATTGTATTGGTGTAAATATGCTATTTCTCTGTGAAATAATGTTTTTTGAAGGCGAGGGTAGACATTTCTTGTGTGGTTGGTTATGTGTTGAAGTAAAGGTAAGATTGTCTCTAATCATTGAATGACCGTCAAACTTATTTTTTAATGTTATGGGTTGTCGGATTTACGCTGTGTTGATGTACTTTTGATAAATTGATGATAATTAATATGTCGTTTCGCTGTGGAGTAGTGTTTTGAATATGGTGGTTAATCATGGAATGATGAAACGAAAATTAGATTGTTTGTTTAATTATAAAGCGGTTGTCTAATGATGCAATGTGATTGACTGTGGGATAAAAGGGGTGGAGGGAGAGAATTGTGTTACACACTGAGGAAGACATTGTGCCGAAACGTTTGTGTCATTGAGTCACCCAGAGAGTGTAAAAATAAAAACAACACGAAGCAATTACCTGATAAGTGCGAATCATTACCTCTTTGAACAAAGATTACTCTGAAATGCAGTCTATGTCCAGTCTCTAAAGAATTTTCCACTGCTTTTAACTCGACCAGCAACTTGTCCAAACACTTAAATAGAAAGTATTCTACGACAATACTCGTCACCAAGGAGGACACCGGTGCCCAAAAACACAGCAGCCCAACTCAGCCTGAGCTGGCTAATTTGGATTATTGTGCAGGATCGGGAGTGAAGGTATCTTCTGAATGTGAAGAAAAGCGTAGCTACTTACGGGTCCGTTCTCTTTCGAACGCGCTCATATTGCACACGCTCACATTTCCCAGGCGCACCCAGTTGAAAACTGCGAGTCACGTGACAAGAACTGACCGATCAGCTTCATACTTTGTAAGCAATGCACACATTTATGTAGACTAATTATCTTCGACAAACACAGAACACTCAAACACGGCAGTGCTTTTGCATGCTATGATTGTCAATGGCTACAGGTTTCCAGTTTTCTTCTCGTTCAGTCTTTTGAATGTGTTAAGCTGCTGTGATCAGCCCATTGTGATGTTTTTCGGTGAATAATCAATTACTGAAAAAGCTGTGGGTGCCAGGGTGGCGTAGTGGGTAGCACGATCACCTCACAGCAAGATGATCACTGGTTCGAGCCTCTGATGAGTCAGTTGGCATTTCTGTGTGGAGTTTGCATGTTCTCTCTCTGGTTGTGTGGGTTGCTCTGGTTTTCCCAACAAGTCCAAAGACGTGCTATAGGTGAATTGGGTAGGCTAAATTGTCTGTAGTGTATGTGTGTGAATGAGTGTGTATGGATGTTTCCCAGAGATGGGTTGCAGCTAAAAGGGCATCCACTGTGTAAAACACATGCTGGATAAGTTGGCGGTTCATACCGCTGTGGCGATCCCAGATTAATAAAGGGACTAAGCTGAAAAGAAAATGAATGAATGAATGAAAGAGCTGCAGTAATTAGTAATGTAATTAGATTTGTAATTTATTACTTACCCAACACTGATCCTCACCATAAAGAAAATATAATAGAAACTATGTTGTATATAGTTTAGAAGTATAATTTATATTTCTAGGTATTTATTGGAGCCCTCAAATTTCCTAGTGCCCTAAGCGGCTGCCTACCTTGCTTATTAGTAAAATCCGCTGCATGGTTACTGTATATCAGAGGTGTCCAAACTACGGCCCGCGGGCCATCAGCAGCCCGCAATCAGTTTAGTGGCGGCCCGCGAGTTTTTTTTTATAAATATTAATAAAATCTGGCCCGCTGTAGAAAAATAGATGTAACTCAATAAATAACCACCGGGTGTCGCTATCACGTGCCTTCAATTAGACCACACTGAAGTAAACATAATTGATAACCACGTTTTGGCGAGCCATGGCGCAACCAAAAAGAAGGAAAATCAACAGTGAGTGCGGGAAATGTCCGAGTTTGCAAGAGTTTTTAAAAGAGTTTGGATTCATACAAATTTCCCTTGATGAGACGCCATTCAAAAAGGATGATGAATCTGTTTGGCTCCTCATATATATGTGAGCAGACATTTTTACTGATGACTCTAAACAAAAGTTCATTAAGAACCAATCTAACTGACAGCCACCTCTGTGATTTGCTACGTATATCTGCTACACGACTCACTCCTGACTTGGCATCAATTCTGAAATCGAAAGCACAACATCACTGTTCACATTAACAGAGTTTATGGTGAGTAAAATATATATTAGGATTTTAAAATGTAGAAAATAATTCCATAATAATACACACACACGCGCGCACACACACACACAGACACACACACACACACATACATATATATATATATATATATATATATATATGCATGTCTGTGAAATTGTAAATTTGGCCCAGGACAACGTTTTGTTTTTTGCATCTGGCCCTCGGCCCAAAAACTTTGGACACCCCTGCTGTATATGCTTAACACATGAAAGTGAAACAATTGTTTCTGTGTAGATACATTCATCCTTAGAAAGACAGCACCGCAGAATTCTCAGTAAATTTTCTTGTAAGTGTATTTGCATGTGTTCAGGTGTGTACATATATGACCACTAATATGGAAGTTTTCCATGATAACATCCATGTTTTTCGAGGTAATGCTTTCGACTTTTTCTAAACAAGCTCTCTGGTAATTGTCCTGATGCTTTGTGTTGTAATATGTACATTTGGTACTTGACACTGTGTGTTTTCGAGTGATTGCTCTTTAGTTACATACTGTTTTATCTAGAACTTGCTACTGGTGCAACTTGCTCGATTTGCATTGCATTTCCATTATACAAACAGCATGTCACAAACTCTGTCCTCTCATTGTCCAATGCATGTGAAGGCACGTGCCCTTTAATACCGGTTTGTAGATTAGATGGCCTTTCGCCGCTGTATGTTGGAGGAGTGCTTATCTGATTGAGGAACAGCATCAAGGATATTGGCAGAATGAATTAATTAACATGGAATGAATTACAGTATAGCTGACTCAACTAATATACAAAGCAGAGCCATAATAGTTTTAACTGTGTATACAGAGTGAAAGACATGCTAAAAATGTACTACTAGAGAATCTGGTCCATGCAGATTTCATGCATTAATATTTCAAACTCTGAGCTGAATTTAAGTCTTTAATCTGTTAAATTCTTCAAAATTCCAGGTCTATATCACTATATACTGAAGAATACGATTATAGTAACATCAGCTTTCCATCCATTATTATCTATGACAACAAAAATAAGTTATTTGTTTCTTTAAAGCTGTTTTAGAAAGTACAGAGCCAACAAAAATCGATTCGTTTTGAATGTTACTTCTGAATTAAATATAAAAAATCAAAGCATCCTTTTTTTTTTGACCGTACAAACAATTCCATTAGGGAATATTCAATTTTAGACTGTTACAATGTTACTTTTACGTGTTTTTTAAATGATTGTCCTTTCACAAGTGGCAACATTTTATGAAACTATTTCAAGAAAAAAAAAAAAAAGACCAAAACAAGTGGTAGATACCCATAATTAATGATTTAAACACCAAGCAAATATTGTGCTCTCATCATAAATAATGCAAATGATAAGCAGATAGAGCACATGCAATGCACCTAAAGTAATAATGACGCATTAAAGTCTCCAAGCTGCACAGTTACAGCCTCTCTGCTGCATAGCATTCATACTCGGAGACATTTTTTAGATTTGGCAGGCATGAATACTGTACACCTCGGTACACAATATCGAGTGCTACAGCTAGCTATAATCATGTGGACTTTTCACATGCAAAAAGATGCACATCAGTTTCAGGATGCTTTTCAATCATATTTATACTCCAGTTAATGCAGAAATCAAGCATAGTGTTCAGACAGGACACGTCAGTCAAGCTTGCCTAAGCTGACAAGTAGCTTTTTGTGACGTGTACCAATCCAGTTCTGACATCTGTCACACAGTGGTGTATTTAAATGATACATCCAGTCTCTCTTTAGCGTTTGGCTGCTCACCAGAGGGCTGTTTAATTAGTTTGTCATGGGGGCCAGTTTATGAAAAGCATACCAAACGAAGGGCCAGAGAGGTATGACTTGCAATATGAGTGAGGAAACATCTGCATATGTTGCATTTTTGCTCCTTAAGACACCCATGCTGTATTTTTCTACATTAAAATTTTAATATGTTGTATTTTGAAACTACATAATATCGGCGCATTTTACACTGGTCCCACATTATTCAATTTATGATTCACCAATCAGATAAGGGCGCCACGGTGGCGTAGTGAGTAGCATGTTCGCCTCACAGCAAGAAGGTTGCTGGTTCGAGCCTCGGCTGGGTCAGTTGGCATTTCTCTGTGGAGTTTGCATGTTCTCCCCGTGTTTGCGTGGGTTTATGCGGTACAGGTGAATTGGGTAAGCTAAATTGTCCGTAGTGTATGTGTGTGAATGAGAATGTTTCCCAGAGATGGGTTGCAGCAGGAAGGGCATCCGCTGCGTAAAACAAATGCTGGATAAGTTGGCGGTTCATTCCGCTGTGACGACCCCGGATTAATAAAGGGACTAAGCCGAAAAGAAAATTAATGAATGAATGAATCAGATGAGTCCTAAGCCACTATAAATACCCTAAGTTCCATATCACAGCCATCTTCGTTTTGGAGAATCCCCCCTCCCTACTCCTCCTCCTTTCCTAGATGGGGGGCATGGTGGCCCAGTGGTTAGCAACGTCACTGGTTCTAGTCCTTACCAAGCCAGCTGACATTTCTGTGTGGAGTTTACACGTTCTCCCCATGCTCACGTGGGTTTCCCCCAGGTTCCCCGGTTTCCTCCCACCTTCCAAAAACATGCAACTTAAGTTAATTGACTAATCCAAATCGGCTCCATAGACATGCTCCTAGTAAGTAGTTATCTTTTCATAGCAATCACTATCCGTTCATTTTGCCTCATTCACACGGGGCGTCAGAGTCAACGCTTCCCATTCACTTTGAATGGGTGACGTCAGGCTTTGCCGAACTGCATTGTGGATCCGTCGGCGCCGCTTCAGAGGCATTGCTCACTGTAGGAGTTGTGACTTTCTCAACTTTTCAAGCCCCACGGAAGCGTCAGCCAATCAGATCGCTGTATGCACATACACCAGCCCAGACAGTAGCCAATTGTTGACTAAATTCATTGGCTGACGCTGCTATGACGATCGCGTCAGCCCCAACTTCAGACACGGCCTCGGTCAAGCGCTGACGCTGAAGCCTCGTGTGAATGGGGCGTTAGCTAGCCGCAGGGGAGTTTTTGAGATCTACCTGAGGTAAAACTCTCCTCTCGCCTTGCAAACGGGAGGGAGCCCTGGGGTCCAGGATCTTATGATCTCAGGGTCTCTCCCGGGACAGCATGCCAAACAAGCTTTTTAATCAATCATCAGCTGAGTGTGAACTCTTGAAATACTGTAGGCTACTTCTACATTCAAACACTTTCATATGTTTTGAACTGCATAACAATTATGGATGCAACAATTATAGATGTTGGTTGTACGATTAAAGTCAGAAGAATAATCATGGTTTCACGATTATCACATGCAAATTTAAGCTTTATATTAGGTAGGCCTTAGTATTTAGATTAACTTTTGTTATCATCTGCGTTCATACATACATAATCATTTTGACAATAATTCATCTAATATATCTTTTGTTTACATTGCACTGTTTGTTGCATTAGAAGTAACAAACTTGCGCGTGGAAAGGAGGTGATATTGGAACGGCCCGCCGCTATAGTTAATCCAGTATGCTGTGTTATAGCCTTGGTGTCCAAGCTCAGAACTAGCACAGTTGGCATAACTTTGTTTAGTTGCAGCAGTTTCGTTCCATACAACAGAAACGCGGCGTTGAGAAGCTTATATGATTAATTAACCATGACGAATTAAAGCACAGTTAATATTGAAATCGGCGAATTGTTGCATCCCTAATAACTATAGGAGTGCAGTGTACAAAAGGCCTTTTCTACAAACATATCCAAATGTTTTCGGCTGCTCGCGCCATTTGCTTAATGTCAGGTGACTCACTCTCTGCGCAGCCTTCAACTGCAGCTCGTGCTGTATTGAACAGACGCACTCACAAACTATAGCGGCAGTTTTTTGACTAAACTAAATTTATTTCTGATGTCCTGGTCACACTAATTGGAGGGCCAGAACCAATTGCCTTGGGGGCTGGGTTCGGCCTGCGGGCCGCAAATTGAATAGCCCTGGGCTATATGCACAGCTAGTGTTTTCCAGCCAATGATAAACTTCCAGTGAAAGCTTAATATGACTATTTTCAATTTCACAAAGTTGCTTTTACAGCATCAACATTGTAATGTAATTACAATACATTCAGTTAAATAGACTTAAGCATTCATTTAGCAGCGTCCGTAGCAGCAGGTGAGTGCAGAAACTCCATTGAAAATACTGAGGTAAAATAAATTGTCATATTTTAAAGAATAAATTTTTCTTAATGCAGTGCTTCTTGTTCGGTCTGAGACCCACTTCATATTGCATATGTATCAGGCAGTGAAGATCGCAAATTTCTTAAGAAATCAGATCTTAAATGTGGCAAATTTATAATGGAAATCAGCCTCATACCTCATTAACTGCAAATCAATGGATTTGCTCTTCAGTGACTCTCAGTAGTGAATATTAAACCACACTGAACTGAGCTAAACTGGTCTTCAACTCTGAAAACTGGACTCAATTTATTGTAATCTTCTATGTGAAGCTGCTTTGACACAATCTACATTGTAAAAGCACTAGAAATGAAGGTGAATTGAATTGAATTGAATTAACTCATAATCATTGGCGAATTGTCCAAAATCTAAGTGCTGTTCTGTTACCACCATGCTGGGGGAACCAGAAACAGAATCTCCAGATTGAAACACAATTCAGCACTCAACCAAACTTACTGAAACTCTTCAACATGCTGTTTGCTTATTCAATTTGCTTATTCACCCCCCACCCTCGTTTACTCTTTTGCATTATGGGATTTTTTGTAGTCATGTACTTACCAAAACAATGCTGAACCTCTCCTCTAGTTCCTCTTCAGGCGGTGGAGGCAGTTTAGGGGCCGCTGGCTGTTTCTGGCCATAAGTGCTGAGGGGCCGTTTAATATCCCGTACGGGTGACATCTCCAAACTCCCAGCTGCATTTCCCATGGCTGTATGCGGAGTTACACACAGAGGCACACATATACAGTGCAGATGATGAAGGTCTTGCTCAGTGAAGCTTTACAAGGACAACTGTACACCTGCTGGCTGATTCCAGATTGTTGAATATGACTTCTTGGTTAGTCCCAATGTATAATGCTGGGATATCCAGTTTGATTCTTTGATTCTATTAGATGTTTCACAATTTTGACTTTACCACTGTCGACTGACTCTAAACTCTGGTAAGAAGACTTGTTCAGTTCCACTGTACTGTAGCAGGTCAGTAGTTGGAAACTTTGGGAACACAATCACATAAAATCCAGCCAAATGTTGAAGATTTTGGTTCTGTAAGGTCCATCAAAGTACAGCTTTACCACTGCTGACTCACTTTAATTATTTGAATGTGACTCCTTGTTCACTCCCAGAGTAAAATTTGTATCGGTCCAACAGCGGGAACTCAGATAATCCATCAGAAGCTTGAATCCTGAAGATTTTGGTTCAATAAATTCCATCCAAGATCTTATAACTGTGACTTTACAACTGCTGATAGACTAATTTAATAACTTATTTTTCAGTCCCAGTGAGCAGAATTATAAACCATCTGACTTTATAAAGTTCGTCAGAACTTTGCACATGATCACTGACTCTAAAATAAAGAAAACGACCTCTTGTTCAATCCAAATATAGCAGTTTTGGTCCAATAGTGGGATTATTTCAAGCAGTCAAGAGTGCTTTTGTAAAGTCCATCAAAGTTTCTATAAGTAAAGCTTTACACCTGCTGACTGACTTTAACCATCTGAATATGACTAGGACTTCTTGTTCAGTCCCTATGAAGAATTTGATTTAGTCCAATATTGGGAAGATCAATAATTATAGGCTTGAATGCTGTAAAAACTTGCTTTAAACATATTATAACTATGACTTTACACCTGCTGACTCTAAACTGCCCCTTGCTCAGTCCCAATGTAGCACTTCAGCAGTTGGAAACTTTGGGAACACGTTCACATAATATCCAGCAGTAGCTCAAATGTTGGAGAACATGGTTCTGTAAAGTTTCAAGTACAGCTTTCTTGTTCATTCACAATGTTGAATTTGTTTTAGTCCAATAGTGAGACACTTTAGGAGCTCAGATAGTCCGACAGAAGCTTGAATCCTGAAAAATGAAGCTTTATAAATTTCATCAAAGATACTATAAATATGGCTTTACACCTGCTGATTGACTTCAAACGCTTGAAAGTCCCTTCTTGTTCCCAATGTAGCAGTTTAGTAGCACATACAGATACAGTAACATTCAGTCGTAGCTCCAATTGTTTTATGTTTTTAAAAAAGTATCTGTAATGTTTCTGTAATGTCTGTCAAGTACAGCTTAACTGTTCAGTCCCAGTGTAGAATTTGTTTTAGTCCAATAGTGGAACACTTTCGGAACAGACAGAAGCTTGAATCCTGAAAAATGAATCTTTATAAATTTCATTAAAGATACTATAAATATGGCTTTACACCTGCTGATTGACTTCAAACGCTTGAAAGTCACTTCTTGTTCCCAGTGTAGCAGTTTAGTAGCACATTCACATAAAATTCAGCGTAGAATTTGTTTTAGTCCAATAGTGGAGCACTTTCGGAACAGATATAATCCGAAAGAAGCTTGAATCCTGAATTTATTGCCTGATAAATTCCATCAAATAGACTTTACGCCTGCTGACTGACCCTAAACACTTGAAAATAACTTCATGTTCAGTCCCAGTGTTTTAGTCCAACGGTGGGATACTTTGTGAACACAATCAGACGGAGGTTTGCATCCTGGATAATTAGTTTCTTTAAAATCCGCCAAAGATTCTGCAGCAACAACACAACTATCTGCTGCCTGCCTCTAAACTCTTGAACATGACTTCTTGTTTAGCTCCAATTTAAGATTTGTCTTGATCCAGCGATGGAGAACAGTCCAATAAAATCCAGCAGATGCTCAAACCCAAAAGCTTTTAATTCAGCAAAGTCATTTTTTAACATAGTCGATTTGTTTCAGCTTCTTGTTCTGATGGTGCTGTCCATTAGCATAAACAAAACTTCAATTAACGCAGGCTGTATTCTGTCCAGATGTTTGCTGATGGTTTCAGACTGGGCTCTCGTGTGCTTCTCGTGTCTGCGACATCTCTCAGCTCCATCCTGAGTGAGTATTTCAGGTAGGGAGGAGAGTAGGGAGCAGGGAGGTTTCAGGGTCCTAGTGCTGGATCTGTAGACCAATGTGTGTGTGTGTGTGTGTCAAATGAACACCTGATACTTACTCAGATGTCCATCTACAACTGCGGTCTCGTGTTTCCTGTTGGTGTTTGTTGCTAGGAGGCTAAAGACAACCACACAACACCGGACATAGAGACCCAATTGTCGTCTTAATGACATCAGGCTTCATTTCTGCAAACCTCTGCAAAACCTGTGGTGGCCCAAGAAAGTGTTCATGTTAAAAACAGCAATTAAAGTAACATTGGTAACATTGTTTTTGGAAGATATTTCTTATTCTTATATTTATTTTTCTGAAATATACAACAAAATAGTAAAATATTATTAAAATAGGATTCTTTTCTCATTTAAATACATTATAAAATTGAATTTTAATGTAAATGTACTTTAGAAAGCTAATTATTAGTAACATTACTCTCTTCAGGGTCACATGTTCTTCATTAATCACTTTAATAGGCTGCTGTGATGCTCAAGAAATGTTTGCTGTTATTGAAAACGTTTGACTCTTAAGATATTGTACAAATTGAAACACGTTATTAAACACTAAGCATATATGTAATACATTTATGCTTTATATATTTATGTTTTATATATCTTGTAAAACAAATAACACACACACACACACACACATATATATGTATATAAAACACAATGGGGTTTGAATGTCTTACTAGAGAGCATTATTATTTTGTCCCTGCAGTGTTCATTTGCAATGCAAATGGTAACCCATAGTAGCCATTATAGATGTAATAGTTCAGCTGATGCAACAGCACAGTGGAGGTTTTTTTCAGACTGTATATGAGAATTCCTAGAAATAATGTTTATTTAAGAATATGTTTATGCACTCTAAAAATCCGGGGTTATTTTTTCTACCCAAATGTTGGGTTAAGGGATTTGGGTAATTTTTGGGGGTTATTTTCAGAGTCTTGGGTAGTGCTATGTAACCTAAACTTGGGTTATTTTCTGGGTGATCATTTCTAATACTTGAATCAATGCAACGCTAGTACCACACAGACACATCAACCCAGCTCCTTGGGTCAAATCAACTCCCAGCAGGGGCTGACTGCGATACTACATGTATGCCACATATATATATATGTTTACGAGCAACTCATAAATATGAAACTAATTGTTTGAATGCAGTTCATAATTTGTATTTAGTTTTGTAAGATCTCTGAGGGGGCGACATGGTGGCGCAGTAAGGTAATGCTGTTGCCTCACAGCAAGAAGGTCGCTGGTTCGAACCTCGGCTGGGTCAGTTGACATTTCTGTGTGGAGTTTGCATGTTCTCCCTGTGTTCGCGTGGGTTTCCTGTGGGTGCTATGTTTTCCCCCACAAGTCTAAAGATATACGGTACAGGTGAATTGGTTAAGCTAAATTGTCTGTAGTGTATGATTGTGAATGAGAATGTATGGGTGTTTCCCAGAGATGGGTTGTGGCTGGAAGGGCATCCACTTCGTAAAACAAATGCTGGATAAGTTGGCGGTTCATTCCGCTGTGTCGACCCCAGATTAATAAAGCCGAAAAGAAAATGAATGAATGAATGAATGAATGAATGAATGAATGATCTCTGAGGTAAAATGTATTTACAAACTGTAATGTGCTGAAAAAAATTAATGGAACAAAAAAAAAAATTTTTTTTTATGTGGTTAATGATTTTAAAATAAAACTAAAAATTACATACCTATTAATTAAGTCAAATTAATCTATTATAAAAGTAACCAATTATTAGGTAGAAAAAACAACCCATTTTTGGGGTTAAAATAATAACTCAATTACTTGGGTTAATTTAACCCCTGATGTGTTCTGTCCTATATTTACCCAGCAATAAGGTTAAAAACAACCCAATTTGGTTAGTTTTAAACACTGTGTTTTTTAGAGTGTGTATGTGTGTGTTTGGTGGATTTATATTTTGGTAAAAAAAAATATATGTATATATTTTGGACATTTGATGTAACTAACATTAAGGGTGAGTAATCTATAATGTGCATACTTACAGTATATGTATTTCTAAATCAAAATAGGTTCAAAGATTAAAAGGTAAGACTGAATAAACACTGCAGCTCCTTTTAATGTGTTTTGTAACACATAAAAACAATACTGAGCAATTGCGCCACCTGCCGGTTATGTAGAAGTGAACTGTTTTATTAGAATTTGTTTGTTGCAAGGATTGACAATACGCAATAAGATTTTTAATGATATTAACCATTAAGGTAATAATATTTTTTTTCCAGTTCAGCCTAAAACCTTCATTTAAAAAATTGTTTTCTATTTAAATAGTCTTTTTCTCATTCACTGTTTTTTTTTCAATTGTTAAAATAATAATAAGGCTCCACGGTGGCGCGTTCGCCTCACAGCAAGAAGGTCGCTGGTTCGAGCCTCGGCTGGGTCAGTTGGCATTTCTGTGTGGCGTTTGCATGTTCTCCCCGTGTTCGCGTGGGTTTCCTCCGGGTGCTCCGGTTTCCCCCACAGTCCAAAGACATGCGGTACAGGTGAATTGGGTAAGCTAAATTGTCCGTAGCGTATGTGTGTGAATGAGAATGTATGGATGTTTCCCAGAGATGGGTTGCAGCTGGAAGGGCATCCACTGCGTAAAACAAATGCTGGATAAGTTGGCGGTTCATTCCGCTGTGGCGACCCTGGATTAATAAAGGGACTAAGCCGACAAGAAAATGAATGAATGTTAAAATAATAATAATAATAATGCATTTTTATTTGTATAGCACTTTTCCTACATACATGCAACTCAAAGCGCTTCACAAGCAACAAACAAGCATTCTAAAATAAACCAAATCAAAATGTATAGACAAATAAAGCAAAATAAACATATATATACTCTGATGAAAACATACATGTACACGCATATATGTGGATGAAAGCATACATGTACACGCATATATGCATATATCTACACAATCACACACAAAATAATAATTAAATACTGTATGCATATACATGCACACACCGTACATGCACACATACACCAACACGATAAAATACATACACTTCACATACTGTTATATTCATATGCAATTTTAAAAAGGTGCGTCTTAACCATATCTTAACACGCTTTTTAAAAACATGAATGCTGGGGGATTCTTTCACTTCATTTGGGAGACAATTCCCCATTTTTGGAGCATTGTGACTAAAAGAGGTGCGGCCAGAGTGAAATTCTAAAGGTCCAGCGCTATAAGCACCTAGCAAACGGTTTGGATTATATTTCCATAAGCAGTCAGGAAGGTGCCATGTTGTGCCTTAAACTAATAAAAGAATCTTAAAATCTATCCTTTGGTGCTCTGGTAACCAGTGTAATTCTATTATTGCTGGTGTGATATGTTCTCGTTTCTTCAATTTCATTAAAACTATACTGTTCAACAATTAAAAGTAAAAGCAAACTATTATTCAGTGATGCTTTAAATAGCAGTTATATATTACGGATCTGATTTAATGCAGATTTATTTAAGTGTTTAAGTTAAGTGTTAATGGGCTTACAATGGGCTTGTAAATGAGCAACTGGATCCAAAAGGATTTAACGAAATTACGAAAAAGAAAGACGACGAGTGGGAAAACTTTGTGTTTAATTAAACAAGTCTCAAAACAATGAGCTTATTTGTATTTCAAAAAACAAAAAGAGAGAAAGAGAGAATGTGTATGTTAAAAAAACTCAGATTCTCCTAATAAGTACCCTAAATTTTACAATCAAAATGACGAAATTTGACCAAACGTCCAGTAGTTTGCATCACAGGGTAAAACTGCTAGATTTCTGTTGTTAAAACAGTTGCCAAATATAAAATATTATCAAATTACTACCTCACGCTCTTTAACCTGATCATTAACGAAAGCTTCCCAAGTCCCCGCCTAAAAAGTTACCATAAGGTTACAGTAAAGCTTCGCTTCCATTGTCAACATGACTCACTTCAGTCATGTTGACACTGACGATGAGCAAGAAGAAGTCAAATGTAAAGTGCTCAACCTAAATGTACACTGCATTTTATGCCATTTTTATCCATTAATATTTTTATCCATTAAAAATATTATTAAATTAATATTTTTATCCATTTCTCAGTGAATATAGGTCATATTTTGGTGTATTTAAACAAAACAGATTTATTAAATGAATATATTTGGTAACACTTTATTTCGATGATCCATTTGAGTATCAGTAGACTGTCTGCTTAATATCTGTTGATACTGACATTCAACAGACATTTAACTGACTATAAGAAACTTTGCAAGTACATGTCAACTTACATTAACCCTAACCCTAACCCCAACCTAACAGTCTACTTATAATCTAATGAGAATTAGTTGCAATGAAACTTAAATTCAACAAACAGACCATCAAAATAAAGTGTGACCATATATTTATTAAAATAATATTTTAGTCACTAAACATATTTAGTAATAGAAAAATAATACATTTAAATACATGCAAAATATTGGGGGAAAAAAGAAAAATTACAAAACTTTAACAAAATTCTATACATTTTGCTCTTTTTTATTTATTTGTTTAATATTTTTTATTAACACAAATTTGGTGTGGTAGTTTTTGGACTGTTATCATAAGTTTTTTGTTAGATAAGCTCCAGATTTGGCTTCGGTACTGACTAATCTAATGTAGATGCACAAATATAATATTGTAAAGCTTCCATTAGAAAATATTAATTTAAATGAGAGATTTGTGAGGGGTGTACTCATATATACTGCACTGAACACAGCAAAAAATCAGTGTACATTTAACTCAATTTGAGTTTAACTTAACACTCCTTACACTACATATGACCCCCTCCATTTTGGAGTTGAAATAACACTTTCTAAAGTGTGAAATTTGCACATTACTCACAGAGTTCATTTTAACACAGTAAGAGTTTATTCTTACAATGAACTGGAGTGTGTGTTACCCTTTAGTACCCTTAAGTAAGTGTAAATATATTGTCTTTTTTTCCCTATATTATCAATTGATGTGTGTGACAGATAACAATCATCAAATATGTTGAGAATAGTTTTCATTTATTAAATGTTCAGTAATCTTTTCAGAAATAATTTCAATACATTCAACTCTGCATTTTGAAATGCAACAAGACATGTTTCAAGTTGAAGTAAAACATACTGGTTTGATCACTGTTTGTCCAAAAGAACCGGCTGACTTAAACTCTTAAATAACTCTTAAACTCTTAAACTCTTTAAAAACTCTTAAATATATGCTCCTTCACACTCGTGGATTAAAATGTACTCCAGTTTTAACACTGAACAACACCAAAAAAAAAAATCACACTGTATATTTAACACTGGAATTTTTGCTGTGATCGTCTCTCTTATTTTTCAGTCAACTAAAGTAAGCAATGTTATCCCCTGCTGATTTTGACCTATATAGTCAGCCTTATTGTTTTATTCTTGTTAAATTAATATAGAAGTTACTTTTTAAATTTTGAACAGTATATTAATTATGTGGGGCGCCACGGTGGCCGAGTGGTTAGCACGTTCGCCTCACAGCAAGAAGGTTGCTGGTTCGATCCCCGGCTGGGCCAGTTGGCATTTCTGTGTGGAGTTTGCATGTTCTCCCCGTGGTTGCGTGGGTTTCCTCCGGGTGCTCCGGTTTCCCCCACAGTCCAAAGACATGCGGTACAGGTGAATTGGGTAAGCTAAATTGTCCATAGTGTATGTGTGTGAATGTGAATGTATGGATGTGTTTCCCAGAGATGGGTTGTGGCTGGAAGGGCATCCGCTGCGTAAAACAAATGCCGGATAAGTTGGCGGTTCATTCCGCTGTGGCGACCCCGGATTAATAAAAGGACTAAGCCGAAAAGAAAATGAATGAATGAATGATATTAATTATGTCCAAATTGTAATTGTGCAATTCATCTGCAGTAGACGCCCTCAACACCCTACCATTTTTTCCTTTAATCTGTGTTTGTAAGAGGATACAATGGTTCAGCTGGAGTTCTGGAGTCTTTGAATTGAAAGAATTTCTGCAGATGCGATTCAACAAAATGAGCCTTCATTTCTATCCGTCAGGCAACAGTGTCTCTTGATGACAGGAAGTTCAAGTGTCTTTGCAGAACATCTGGCTTTCATCAAATGAAAACATTGATGAACATTCTTTAGTGAATGAGGGCTTGTCTTCTGGGATTTCTGGAGGCTGGACTGCAAAGAAGCATAAAATTGAAAAAGTTGTGTAAGTGTTTCACAACTCCAAGTTACAGTACCAGCTCAGCAACACATCCAAGAACTGTGAACAAAGTGATTTCTCTGTGTGAAAAAGTTCCTGGACAAGGTAAGATCTGTTTATCTTTTACACAGTTGTAGCCAAAGATGAAAGTTTTTAGACTGATTATTCATTATTAGACAAATGATGCATGATTAAAATGCAATTTATATTATTTAACTAACAAAGAAAAGCTTGTATCTATGGTAGTTCTTAGACGTATATAATGTTTACATTATTTATAAGTTTAGATATTTCTGTTGTCTGTTTCAGTAGCCTTTTGGTGATATGCAGTAAATTTGAAATAGCATTTTATACCAAACAGCTATTGCTCTCAAGCAGTCAAGCAGAGTCAAAATGTTTAACATGAGAATAATGTAGGAAAATCTAGTTTTCAAATTACTGTTCACTAAAATAAAAAAATATTAAATATACACGTTCATCACAAAAAAAGAATTATATATATATATATATATATATATATATATATATA
>CAIGQQ010030348.1:5515401-5534466 GCA_903798035.1 Danio albolineatus | reverse complement strand
CCCATTCATACTTTCCATACCTTTATCTATCCATCCCTTTATCCATCCCATTCATCTTTTCCATACCTTTATCCATCTATCCATTTATCCATCCCATCCATCTTATCCATACATCCATCCCTTAATCCATCCCATCCATTTCATACCTTTACCCATCAGTCCATCCTATCCATCCTTTATGTCCCTTTACTCATCCTATCCATCCATCCTATCCATCCCAGCCCTAAAACGAATGCCACATGCTTTTTTGCTTTTCTCCTATTGGATTGTGTTCATTCCTCTTTCTCTTTCTGTTCCTCCAGGTCATTGCGATCGTATCTCTGTTCTTCATCCTCCTCTCCGTCATCGCTTTCTCTCTTTGGACTTTGCCCAGCAACAATTTGCACCAACTTCTCAATGCATGGGCAAGCAACTCAACCGTTGATACTCTTCCTCAAGAAGCTAAAATTCTGGACACAGTGGAAATAGTGTGCTCGATATGGTTTGTGTTCGAGTTTGTGATGCGTGCAGTCAGCTGCCCGAGCAAGCTACGGTTCTTAATGAACGTTATGAACATTGTCGACCTGCTGGCTCTCTTCCCGTGGTTCTTCCGATGGAGTTCAAACGTTTTCTGTGTATTTGCATTGGGTTTTCTGCACGTCATGCGATGCATACGTCTCCTTCGTGTCTTCAAGCTAATGCAGCATGTGTTTGGTGTGAGAGTTCTGACGCACACACTTCGCGCAAGTTTGCCATCTCTTTGCGTAGCTCCTCTTTTACTCTCCGTTTGCACGCTCATATTTGGCACCATGATTTATTTTGCTGAATTAATTCATGAGAACTCGTTCATTAGTAGCATTATAGATGGATTTTGGTGGGCTCTGGTCACGCTGACCACAGTGGGTTATGGAGACGTGCTGCCTGTAACAGTTCAGGGCAAATGTGTAGCGTTCCTGTGTGCGATGGTCGGGGTTTTGGTCATTGTCCTGCCTGTACCCATAATCGTCGACAACTTCCTCAAGTTCAGCTCCCTGGTCAAGACTAAGCACTCAATGCCCAGAATGAAGGAGAAAAGGAGTGTCGATGCAGGTCCTACATCTTCTGCTTAGAGATTATAAACAAAGGTATGGAAATATTATATGATAACGTTAAAGTAAACATACCATGTTACCCAGTGGACATACTGATGTCAAAATGACAACAAAAACATGTCAAAAAATCAATTTAATGTCAATTGCAAAATTTTTGATGGGTCAAGATGACATCGAATTGACATCTAACATTGGCGTCAAAAAACATGTTAAAATGTGAAATCAAATAGAAACTGGGCTGAAATCAAAATTGTGATGTGCCTACAGTATATGCTATTTTGTTAGCGCTATATATACAGTACACACATAAATACTGTATAAATATGTAACCAGTACTAATTCTAAACATATAGTCAAAGCAATAGGCTACACATTTCAATGAATATCAACACACATACCGTATAATCACACTGTACTTGTTTTAAAAGTCTTGCACAAGAGTTTCAGAAAAACCTTCGGGATCCCACACAAAATCAAAACCCAGCCAAATTAATCATAACTCTGTGGGCTTAGTCTTCTCCAGGGGTCACAGACAACAGATATTGTGAAAGACTTAATTCTGATGTCAGATTTAGTTTTTATTAATATTTCTGTATTTTAATCTTTCATCGACCTTTTGTATTGCATTTTATATCTGTGTGTGTATAATAAACGTATATCAGCTTTTTTTCTCAGTATTTGTCTTTCTTTTGATTTTTTACTGGTGTTATCACATTCATTCATTCATTCATTTTCTTTTCGGCTTAGTCCCTTTATTAATCCGGGGTCGCCACAGCGGAATGAACCGCCAACTTATCCGGCATTTGTTTTATGCAGCGGATGCCCTTCCAGCCACAACCCATCTCTGGGAAACACATCCATACATTCTCATTCACACACATACACTATGGACAATTTAGCTTACCCAATTCACCTGTACCGCATGTCTTTGGACTGTGGGGGAAACCAGAGCACACGGAGGAAACCCACGCAACCACGGGGAGAACATGCAAACTCCACACAGAAATGCCAACTGGCCCAGCCGGGGATCGAACCAGTAACCTTCTTGCTGTGAGGCGAACGTGCTACCCACTAGGCCACCGTGGCGCCCCGGTGTTATCACATATTAAATATAAAACATCTTGAATACATCCAATAGTTGAGCAATAATTACATAAATAGTGGCATAATTCTGCTGAACAGCGGTTGTATATTGAATACAGGAAACATCTGGATAAAGTTAGCAGCCAGAATTGTATAAGGGCCAAAAAGACATGCTTATGTTTTATATTTCTTTCTTTTTTTAAATATATTTTATTTATACTTTTTTTTATAAGTACAGAGCAAAACATGAACATTTATACAATCTATAATACGTTTTTATACAAATAAGGAAAAAAGAAAATAAAAATGACATAAAATTTAAATAAGTCAATTAAAAAAAAAGAAAGAAAAAAAGAAAAGAAAAACAAGCACCATTCAAACATCCAAACACGCACTATATAGAATGAATAATATACATCAAGTTTTACTTGATCAAACTAAAAACATTGATAGTAAGAGTAAAAATGTCTATAAATCATAAGCGCTCTACTTTCAACTCTTAAAATGATGATCAAGGAAGAGGCCCCAGATTTTTTCAAACTTTTTAGAAGCATCTGCCCCAGCAAAACGAATTCTTTCAAGCTTAAGAGCAGCAATCAATTCAGTCAGCCATTTATGAAAAGTAGGTTGTAAAGTAGACTTCCAATCCATCAAGATCACCCTTTTGGCCACCACCATACCAAACATATTAGACATTTGCTGATTACGTGACCATAACACAGGGTCAGAGCATCAAAACAAAGCTAATTCAATATCTGGGCTAATGATTTCTCCTAAAACATTTGAATAAAACTGAGAAATATTTGTCCAAAACTCTGAGATCTCAGGGCAAAACCAAAACGTATTAGCATACGTTCTTGCATCTGTCACATAACGGGGAAACTGAAGGGATTTTTTTTTGTATAAGTGCCAATAGTACTGAATTACTTGGACTTTCCCTCTTTACAAATAAAATTAAGCATTTATGATAAAAAAAAAACTGCTAAACGTAATGTGAGCGAGAATGTTTTGTTAGTGTAATTTCATGTGTTGACCGCCAGATGGAAACAACGTAACGCTACACTGAAACGCTTCAAGTAATGAACTCAAGGTAGACCGACTTCACTGCGTTTTGCTAAAAAATAACGTTATAAAGTAGTGTGTTTACACTGGTTTTCTCGTACAGCGGGCGGCATTTATAGAGAGCAACACCAGTTGATACGTGATGCTTTCAGGTAAACATTAAAGCACATTATTTCCACTCAAAATCACTGTATATGGCAAAAGTCATATAAACAAACAGAAAAACTAGCACTAGCATCCGTTTGTGAGATGGTAATTCTGGTAATTTATTCACCCACAGGCCGTCCAAGAACAAGTAACGGCAGATGAATATGGAAACAACGGTTGTAGATTGAGGTAAAGTTGGTTTTACTTTCTCCTTAATAGTAATTTCACAAAAATATTCTTTGCTAAATATAAATAGTGAAACCATACTTGCAGCCAATGACTATTAAAGTTCAACACTGTTCACAGTCAAATAATGTTTTCAAGTCATAATTGCTTGAGATTATTCAGACCGAATATCCAAAGTAGTCTAACGTTATACCATGATAACAATATAGGGAGCATGTCACAAGTTCTCACTGAATGAATGTGCGAATATAAAACCAACTCAATCACATGTAGTTATTAATTTACATTCTTCCATAGCTAATTGATTTAATTAAATATTGCCAAAAAAAGAGAGAAAAGACTAACAAGTTTTCCAGCATGTTGGGTTTAAATATACAACCCATTATTGTTTTTATATCTGTGATTGACATTAGTTACACTAATATTTGATAGTTCATTTCATTTATCTTAAAGCAGTTCCGTATTTAATTAATTTAGTGTGTTTACACTGGTTTTCTCCTATAGCGGGTGACATTTATAGAGAACAACACCAGCTGATACGTGATGCTTTCAGGTAAACATTAAAGGGTCACGAAACACCAAAACACATGTTTTGAGCTGTTGACAGTCATATATGTGCCCCGCGCTGCTATAAACACTATTAGGCCACGTATATTTCGCTAAAGAGTGAAAATTGCTTGTTTTTGCATCATTTCGAGCAAATTCGTTCTTCCGATTTGAAGCGACTTTTTGAAGCTGCGTCACGCTGATGAGATCCATGAGTGTATTCCAGAGTGGAGAGTGGACGTCTGTACCGATGAGTGCATCGTGACATCTCTGAGTGTGCAGCATTAAGTCATGAGAAAGACTTGGTTCAAACCAATCAGCACGCTCTATTGTGTATGCGGCGCAACTTCATTAATATTCATGATCGCTTCGAAGATTGTTTGTACCTGTTGCAGTGTTCAGAGGGCAGAGAGACACCACGTTGTGTTGCCAAATCAAGTGGAAGAAGAAGAATTGTTTGGAGACACAGGCCGTCAGAGTTGTGTTTATGTGCTGCTATGAAAATTTTGTATTCATTTCCCCGCTATGAGAGCGCAGCGAGACTCACACGCGCAGCAGAAATGCGTTTGTAAGGAACTTTTTTTTTTTTTCACCCGAGAGCTTTTCGCATCTGGAAATGGTGAAATCCGGATTTGCCGCTCGTCTCCTTTTTAAAAATACACAGCTGCAGTTCATGTTGATTGTCCTGTTTTTGGTAAGTACGTTTACTCAGATGGTAAAGTTAGTTAGTTTTGTCAGCTGTACTGTTTCAGTGTTTATAGACCTTAGTCAAAATGATTAGAACTGTTACTGAGTTTACAGCACGCTAACATCACTAAAGTATTATAGACTGAAAGATCCGCTGTAGATGCTGCTCTCTGAGTGTAAACATATAAACACCACCACATTTTGTGACAGGATAGTCTACACACACAGACTATCCACACAGCTTTCTGACGCTACCTACTGAGAGCATAAGTTATCGAAAAATGCAGAGGGTTTTTTATTTCTCTCATACGCTGCACGGTCTCAAATAGATCTTTTCACCCATAACCATTGAAATATTCAAAATATAAATAGCATAAATTAAAGCTATTGCATGATAATATTTTATTTTAGCCGATGTGTCAGTTTATCCCAGTAGGCAATCTCTTTGTTAATTCTTACCTCAGATTTGACCACAAGATGGCGCCACCGTGCCGATAACAGACCTGCCTTATAAAATATACATGTAGCAGCTTTGTTTCTAGCTGTAAATACATGTAGAATTAAGATAAAGATGTTAAAAAAAAACTGGAAATAAAAAACTGAGAATAACAAAAAATAAATTAATCATAAAGATTAGGTCACAATTGGTTTACAGCATTTTCTCTTTCTCACTCTCTCTATAAATATGTGTGTGTGTGTGTGTGTGTGTGTGTGTGTGTGCATGTCGTTATAATATAATATCATTAGTAGATCCAATCTGCACCTGTCCATTGTTTAACTTCATAGTTGATGTACTGATTTAATACTGTTTTACATTTGGTTCATTCATGCAAAAATATATTTTTTATTTTGCACATTTATCAGTAGCAGTGAATAGATTTTATTAAGATGTAAGTAACAGAGAACAACATTTGTAAAACAAAAACATTTCTTTAATTAAAACATAAACAGTGGACACATATTTACAGGATATACATGATTAAACTAGCAGTAAACAAAAATGAAAGCACAGTTCACCCACAACTGAAAATTGTCATAATTTTCTTAACATTCACTTGTTCCAAAGCTCTTAGCCTTTCTTCTGTTCAACACAAAAGAAGATATTATGAATAATTCTATAAACCTGTAACCACTGATTTCCAAGTTATTTGTTTTTCCTACTATGGAAGTCAATGGAGGGCGCCACGGTGGCGTAGTGAGTAGCACGTTCGCCTCACAGCAAGAAGGTCGCTGGTTCGATCCCCGGCTGGGCCAGTTGGCATTTCTTTGTGGAGTTTGCATGTTCTCCCCGTGGTTGCGTGGGTTTCCTCCGGGTGCTCCGGTTTCCCCCACAGTCCAAAGACATGCGGTACAGGTGAATTGGGTGAGCTAAATTGTCCATAGTGTATGTGTGTGAATGAGAATGCGTGGATGTGTTTCCCAGAGATGGGTTGTGGCTGGAAGGGCATCCGCTGCGTAAAACAAATGCCAGATAAGTTGGCGGTTCATTCCGCTGTGGCGTCCCCGGATTAATAAAGGGACTAAGCCGAAAAGAAAATGAATAAATGAATGAATGAAAGTCAATGGATACACTGTAAAAAGGAAAAACTTAAACAAATTACTTTGTCTTGTTACAATAAAATGAAGTAAGTTTGACAAACTTAATTTATGACAGTTTTCAGCAACCAATTTTGTACTTTTAGTTGTAACAAGTTTTAGTCATTTATGGCGAGTACAAGTATTGCCACAAATCATAAGTATTATAATAATAATAATTATTATTATTATCATTATCATCGGGCGCCACGGTGGCCGAGTGGTTAGCACGTTCGCCTCACAGCAAGAAGGTCGCTGGTTCGATCCCCGGCTGGGCCAGTTGGCATTTCTGTGTGGAGTTTGCATGTTCTCCCCGTGGTTGCGTGGGTTTCCTCCGGGTGCTCCGGTTTCCCCCACAGTCCAAAGACATGCGGTACAGGTGAATTGGGTAAGCTAAATTGTCCATAGTGTATGTGTGTGAATGAGAATGTATGGATGTGTTTCCCAGAGATGGGTTGTGGTTGGAAGGGCATCCGCTGCGTAAAACAAATGCTGGATAAGTTGGCGGTTCATTCCGCTGTGGCGACCCCGGATTAATAAAGGGACTAAGCCGAAAAGAAAATAAATGAATGAATGAATCATTATCATCATTATTATATTAACATGGGTGATTTGTACTGTCCTGTTTGTACTGTTCCATTCTTTTTCTCTTAAATAAATTACTAAAACTTGTTACACTTAAAAGAACTAACTTAATTTATTCCTGAAAACTGTCATAAATTTTGTCAAACTTGATTCATTTAATTGTAACAAGTCAAAGTAATTTGTTTAAGTTTTCGCTTTTTACAGTGTACAGGTTTTCAGCATTCTTCAAAATGTCTTCTTTTGTGTTAATAAAAAAAATTAAAAAGCTCATAAAAGTCTTGAACCATTTGAGTGTGAGTAAAAGATGATGAAATGGTCATTTTTCGGTGTACTATTGCTTTCATTTTACAAAAAAGCAAAGACTATTCCTTTCCGTGCTTAATACAGAATACTGATCGTTCATGCATATACAGTCACAATTTCTGTTTAACAGAGAGAAGATTTTTTTCAACACATTTGTAAACACAATAGTTTTAATAACTCATCTCTAATAACTGATTTATTTTATCTTTGTCATGATGACAGTAAATAATAATTGACTAGATGTTTTTCAAGACACTTCTATACAGCTTAAAGTGATATTTAAAAGGTTAACTAGGTTAATTAGGTTAACTAGGCAGGTTAGGGTAATTAGACAAGTGATTGTATAACGATGGTTTGTTCTGTAGACTAATGAAAAAAAACACAACTGACTTTGACCTTTAAATGGTTTTAAAAAATTAAGAACTGATTTTATTCTAGCTTAAACAAAACAAATAATACTTTCTCTAGAAGAAAAAATAATATCAGAAAAAAAAATTCAAAGGGGGGCGAGATAACAGCTAAATAACAGGGACAACAAATAACTGTGCAGCAGTCTAACAACCACATCATTTTTATAGTAATTTATTCATTTGTTTGATATCTCACCTAAAGAGACCGGTGGACACAATGTCATCAGCACGTCTACTCTTAGTTTAATTTTGGAGACCACCACTTAGAAATTATTCTCAATGTTCAGTTGTGGTCTGTATTTTTTTTTCCATGTATCTGATTGTCAAAAGGTGTCAAAGTTTACCCTGGCGCTGTGAAATCAATCTGCTACAGCTGATCCTATTGCTGTGTTGTTAATGTAAACACACCAATCCTATGAAAAAAAATAGGTGAAAGGCTGATGGCTTTTCATTTGCATTTTTTACTTTAAAAAACGACTATTTTTATCTTCTGTAGGTTATGGTGGGGTGACGCGGTGGTGCAGTGGGTACAGTAGCATGATCGCCTCACAGCAAGAAGGTCGCTGGTTTGAACCTCGGCTGGGTCAGTTGACATTTCTGTGTGGAGTTTGCATGTTCTCCCTGTATTTGCGTGGGTTTCCTCCGGGTGCTCCGGTTTCCAAAGACGTGGTATAGGTGAACTGAGTATGCTAAAATTGGCCATAGTCTATGTGTGTGAGCTAGTGTGTATGAATGTTTCCCAGTGATGGGTTGCAGCTGGAAGAGCATCCGCTGCATAAAAACATATGCTGGATAAGTTGGCGGTTCATTCCGTTGTGGTGACCCCAGATTAATAAAGGGACTAAGCTGAAAAGAAAATTAATGAATGGGTTATGGTTAAAATATGGTATTTATAATAGTTTAATAAAATTTATTTGACTTTTGGAAATTACCAAGCGACCCCCCTGACATTGTCCTGGGCTGCAATTCCCCATTTGTGAACCACTAATATAAGAAATGATTCATGTTAGATGATCTGATGACACCAGCTTATGACTGAAGTAACTTTCCCAGACACCGGTGTGGGGAAGAAGAACGTTTGCGCTGTGTTTGCAGCAGGTGTATTTGGTGCAGACGTGTTCTTGCCAGGCTGATAGGTAGAAGGAATGTGTGTAAGTGTAGTCGGAGCTGGAGAAGACGGAGTAATGGAGCTCCCATTGCCAAGATGAGACGCTACTTGAGACACACACTTACACACGCACCCAGCATCCGTCAACAACCGCATAATGTCATTCCTGAAGCGAACACCAACCAGCGCGTAAAGCAGAGGGTTCAAGCAGCATCTCACGTAGGCTAGATTTCGGGTCACGTTTTCCATGATGTGCAGCGTGGTCCAATCGCTACAGATTGTTAGTGTTGGCGTTGATATTTTAATCAGTAGCACTACAGTGTAGGGCAGCTGGAAAAGCAGAAAGAGCACCACCAAAAGAGCCATCAAGCGTAAAGTCCTCTGTTTGCGCCAGCCTTTTCCTCCAGTGTGTATTAGAACGTGTCCGATTGCACCGTAACACACGATCATCGCGATGCATGGGATGCAGAATCCTGCGATCTTCGCAATTTGGGCCCACAGTTTCCACTTGACCTCGCCGGTCCACACTTTCATATCGCACGAGCTCACGTTTGAATTCAAGACGTTGTCCACAGAACTGAAGCTCAGATCTGGAAGACTGAATATGATCGAGATTACAGCAATGCTGAATGCATAGAGCATACTGTAAAACAGCGTACCAGAGCTCCTCTTCCTCATAGATCGAGTGCACACCACCACTAAATAGCGATCGATGCTAATGCACGCTAATAACAGAAGGCCGCTGTAGGTGTTGATCGCGTACATGCCACGGTTTAGTTTGCACAAGGACTCTCCGAACTCCCAGCTGCCGATCAGAGTTTCTCCTGTTTGCAGTGGGAGCGTCAGCAGAAGCAGCATGTCGGACAGAGCCAGGAAGAGGAGGAAGACATCGGTCATACAGCGCAGACGGAGACGGCGGTACAGAGCGAAGGTGGCAATGACCAGGCCGTTTCCAATCACGCCTAAGACGAAGACCACAAGGAAGACCGTGGTCTGGACGACGGTAATGATGCGCTCCTGCTCTTGACTGGCCTCACAGAGCTCTTTACCATTGAAGGCGGATGGATCTGTGGTGTAGTTGTAATCGTCGTAATTTAGACTGTAATCTTCTGTGGTTGATATGTCTGTGAAGTTCTCCATACCTGTGAAACGAGGAAGAGAAACAGAAACAGTTCAGTCATCAGATCTGTGTCATATTTGGTGTAGGAGCAATATTACACACACACACATACTGTACACATACAAAAAGATATGGTCTAGGGCAGTGGTTCTCAACTGGTTTGGCCATGGGACCCACATTTTACATGGTCATCAAGCCGCGACCCAATTTTTTAGGAACTATAATTTTAGAAATTATAATTAATTTGTTTGTTAACATACACAAGTAGTGACAGATAAATCATAAGAAAATCACAAAGACCTACAAATAAACAATATTTTATTGCTGTCATTTAACAAAATGTATCAAATTATAGAAATATTACAAAGTAAAAACGATAAATACTGTAAACAGCAGTTAGGGTAGAGAAATGTTCAGTTACCGAACTAAACTGAACTGTTGTCGTGCTCGGATTTCAAAATAAAAGTCGGGTATAAGCAAAATATATATATATATATATATTTTTTGACCACGCACTCCGCGACCCACTAAAAATGTTCCCGTGACCCACTTTTGGGTCGCGACCCACCAGTTGAGAAACACTGGTCTAGGGGAAACGGTAGACTACACTGCAAGGTTGGAAAGAGTTGTCAACCAATCTGATTCAAGGAACTGGAGGAGTTGTTGTGTAACTGAATTGTTAAGGTGTCTAAACGATTATCAAGGCATCTAAACCAGAGATGCCCCAACTAGGGCCTGCGGGTCAAAGTTAGTCCCAATCCCAATTCTATCCCTCAGCCCTTCCCCCTACCCCTACCCCTCGTTTTGCGCGTTCATGTCAAGGGGTAGTGGTGTCCCAATTCTCTTTACCTTGAAGGCGTAGGGCTAAGGGCAAGGGCCATACACCCCTTCGAACGAAGATTTTTCAGGACCACACTTAAAACGGAGGGGTAAGAAAATTTCCCAAAATACACCTGGCACAGCGGCAGGATTGCTGAACCCTGAAGTATAATAGATCTACAAATTAGTATTTTTTTTTGTCATTATTACGAATTTTTAAGACAAACAAATATATGTTTTAATATATTCATAACCGCGTTCGTGTTTACCCTCATGCTTTAAAAAAAAATAAACGCAAAAAAAAGCTAAATTTGGCGATCTATAATCCATAATCATAACTCCAGTACAGCAGTCCCACAACATTCTGACACACGATGACACTCGAATATCCTGTCAGTAATGTCTAGTGGCTGGGAATGAGCTTTTTACAGTGTCTGCTATAATGTTAATGCTGTTTTCGTGTGTTTACATAGATAAATATGGCCACGGTGTAAATACACAGTACAGTTACGATCTTATTGTCACATTAGATCATTATGATAACATAATAAACGCCTTCAGTGATTTCCTGAAGATAAACACCAAAGAATAACACAACTGGAATAACTCCAGCAGTCGTGATCATCTGATCTCATTTGAAGCAAGAGATCGCGATGACATATGATGACGTGTGCAGGTGTTGAAGTGATGTCCTAATTCTTAGGGGTACGTTTTGAAGCCCTTCCCCTTAACCCTCGGTTGTAAGGGCCAAGGGAAAGGGGTAGGGGTACAAAAATAGAATTGGCATTGGGCCTTAGCCCTTTATACCACTTGACTTGGCCCATCAGAGGCAAAATGATTGGGATGGGTTGGGGAATGCCTTTAACAGAGATTCTCATTTCTATTGTAATGTAAAATTGTATTGTTTGTTTTATTGTTAAACTACAAAAAAAAGCAAACTGAAATTAGATGTTGTAAAAAAATGCACATACTGTCACTTAACGAATGAAGGACAAAGCAGAAGACAACAGCATGCAAATCAAGGCAAAGGCAGGTTTAGCATGACTAGTGTATTCAGCATTAAACTCCATTTTTTTGGGATATTTATTTATTTATTATTATTATTATTATTTTTTAAAGATTTTATTGTAATAAGTTTTCCTAAAATAACATGTGTTTTTTTTTTTTTAAAAATGCATTATTAAATACGGTTGAGGTAGTTATTTTTATTTATTTATAGATATTATGAATTAAATTAGGAAACTACCCATGGCAGCTTTAATGTAATTCAGTTTGCTATATTTACTTTCGGCTCACAGCTCTCAATCAAGCTTAGATTTTGGCCCTTCATAAGAAAAGGTTTGGGCACCCCTGATCTAAAAGATTAATATTATCAAAAAGTTATAGAAAGAAATGTGATGCACACAATCTACGGCATGCCCTCTGTCACCTGAGTTTAGAAAAATCTTATGTCTACTGAAATCACTTAATATGCACTTTTGAAAAAACTACGAATTTGGAATTACGACGATTCTAAGGGCCCATGCACTCTAGGGGCCCACAGAGATCTGCTTTATAATTAATAACAGTACTATAATATAATATAACTTATGGATGTATCTCGAAATTACAAGTAATACAATTAATTAGAAATAAAAAATAAAAATACGACTTATATCTGCCCCTCGTGTCTGTCACTGTCAAATTGCACCCCCCCCCCCCCCCTAAGTTACCTTCGTCAGGTAAACTGTCGAAGCAGCGACGTTCTCGAGGTTAACATCAGCTGCGTCTCAAATCGCATATGTATGCACTATTCTACGCCAGTTTGTTGTATAAATAGTGTAAGTAGTGCGTTAACACTGAAAACTCGACAAATATTAAGTGCACTTTAATTACCCGGATGATGCACTCAGCATCATTTATGGGTCTCGGCTTATTTATGGGTCTCACTGTAATATAATTTAGTGTCTTATTGATTTTTGTCACTGTTCCAGTGTATTGCACATTGTATGAGACACTACTGCAGTACAGTTATTTAAATAGTGACACACTGGTGTTGTGTGTGTTTAGAAATGTAGAATTTTCAGTGAATATTTGATTACTGTTCCTTTTTTTTTGTACTACATTTACATTTGAACAATAAATCATCTGCTAGCTACAGTCATGGCCGTTCTCTTACTAAATACTAATAAGTAGTGGACAAAATCAATAATAAAATGCATACGTCAGTAAAACTACATTGCAGACAAAGAGTTTGGATAGCTAGCTTAGTAGTTGGAGGCCCATTCTCATATTTTTTCATGGGGCCCAAAATTGCTAGCGGCGCCCCTGCATGTAGATATGATATCATCACGCAGTTGCTGCAGGTTTGCCAGCTGTACATCCATGATGCGAATTTCCCATTCCACCACATCCCAAAGGTGCTCTATTGGAGTTATGATGACTGTTGGCCATTTGAGTACAGTGGACTTATTGTCATGTGTTGGTGCTGTATTGGCATTGACCACAGTGTACCCATCTTCTGACTGCTACTTATAGCAGGATAATGCACAAATCATCTCAGACTGGTTTCTTGAACATTACAATGATTTCACTGTACTCAAATGGCCTCCACAGTCATTAGAGCTCAATCCAGTAGAGCACAATTGGGATGTGATGGAACAGGAGATTCGCATCATGGATGTGCAGCTGACAAATCTGCAGCAACTCAGTGATGCTATCATGTCAATATGGACCAAGGTCTCTGAGGAAAAAAGAGGGTCCAACTCGGTAGCAAGGTGTTCCTAATAAAGTAGCCGGTGAGTGTAAACATATTAAGTTGTGAAATTGAAATGTTACATCAGGCCTTTCTGGACGTTTCTCAAAATATATAGGCTATTTTAAATATATTATGAAGATATTTATGTTGTAAAATGGTATCAAAGGTCCGCTGTTGCAGGCTTTCTCCGCTAACACATGTTTTTAAATCACTTGTATGAATGCTAATCTCAAAACTGAGAATATCAAATGCTATAAATACCAAAGGAAAGATAAAGAGTTTCACATTTCGTAGTTTTTTTTCTTACACATCACTTTGGCTTATTAGACACAGAACTCCACAGCTTTCATATTCACATCTGTGCGTTTTGTTAAGGTGCACTCTCGTGGTACAGGCACGTGAGCTGTCACTGGAGCGGTACCTTTTCAAAAGGTACTTATTTGTACCTAAAGGGTCCATAATAATACCTCAAGGGTACATATTAGTACCTAAAAAGTACAAAAGTTTGCCCCTTAAAATTTTTAACTACTAATATATACTTGGTACCAATATGGCCCACTGAAGTACAAATGTGTACCTTTTAAAAAAGTACCACCCCAGTGACAGTTCTGAGAGTGTGGTAACTTTACCACTGAATATTTTGAATGTATTGATTTTTAATACTTGGTTAATTCCCCCTTCGCTAATCAACTTAAACTGAAGGTTAAAAGTATTTGAAGTAAATGCTCAATCTGAACATCTAATAGTGAAAGTAGCCAACATTTACTTCTTGAATCTCCAGGTTGACGTTTTTAGATCGCCTACAGCAAAGTAAAACCTTTTCTTTAAAATGTTAGACCAATACAAAAACAAATGAAACGTCGCTCCTCACAATAATAAAGGGTGTCACTATAGTAACTCGCGCCACTCTGTTGACCGATGCGTCATTACGGTCGTTTCAGGTGTTATATGCGGTGAAAGAGAGCACGATATTTCTCAGTTACAAGCTGTTTGGACGAAATTGTACTCATTCAAGTACTCGTTGCGTGACACAGCCAGACAAACGTTGGCGAGGATCAGACACCCCCTTCTTGCTTTCAGTCAGCATCGCGTGCCAAGCGGCTTTAAAACCTGTTTCAGGAGGAAAAGGGTCTTTATTTAAGCAGAAGTTGAGCTAGAAATAAGGTTAACGTGAGATCTGCTTCTGTAATAATGTCTGTATGGAGAAACAGGCTGAGGATGATGATGATGATGACCGGGAGAAAGAAAAGGAGGAAACTTCGTGTTTGAGCCAATGACAGCTTCATAAACAACCGTAAGCTACCAAACATTTAACGTGTCAAAATAGTTAGATGTAGCTTTAACGCAAGAAAAGTTTTATAAGTCAGCTCAAAAAGTTAATTTTCTTGACAGTTGTAGCAACTCTGTGGGTTGAGTAATTGATTCTGAAAGCGATGTGTGTGATGATTGGGGATGAAGTTGATTTTATTTAGCATGCAGCTAAATCATTAACGTTACCATCGGCTCAACAAGAAAATGAGTAGCCTACAGAACGGCAGTAGTAGGCTACAGAAAGTCAGTTTAATCCAGTTTTCGTATTGTTTTTTAATGGTTATTCCTCGCAGTGTGTTGTCTTCTGTTTATGCTATTTAATTAAAGGATTAACATGTCAACGGTAACCTCAGATATACTTATAAATGTTATGTGTGTGTGCGAGTATTACACATTATACACACGTTCACCTGCGGTCTGTAACCCTTTAACTATACCGCACCAAGAAAAAATGTTTGGATTGCATTTCTTAACTCTTAATGTCGCTAGTTAACACATACAATGCATTTTTTTCTCAACACATCCCATAATTTCTAAAATATCAGCCTCTACCAAATATATGTCGGAATACTACGAACATTTTTTAAAATATGAAGTGTAAGAGCAATTTATTTGAACAAAATATTCAAAATAAAACATTTTTGAATTCTAAATCAACTTAGTAGGCTATTCAAAGTATGCCATAAAATATTTCAGATTCTCATTTAACACTTTCTTTCTTTCTTTCTTTCTTTCTTTCTTTCTTTCTTTCTTTCTTTACAACAAAATCAAATGTTGTGCAACAGGATTGTTTGTTTGATTTTCGTTGTAAACCAACAATGCAGTTTGTGTAAACCTTTAATTAAACAGTTATTCTTTACATGTCTTTAACAGTCATCATTTAAAACATTCATTCATTCATTTTCTTTTCGGCTTAGTCCCTTTATTAATCCGGGGTCGCCACAGCGGAATGAACCGCCAACTTATCCAGCATTTTGTTTTACGCAGCGGATGCCCTTCCAGCCACAACCCATCTCTGGGAAACACATCCATACATTCACACTCATACACTACGGACAATTTAGCTTACCCAATTCACCTGTACCGCATGTCTTTGGACTGTGGGGGAAACCGGAGCACCCGGAGGAAACCCACGCAACCACGGGGAGAACATGCAAACTCCACACAGAAATGCCAACTGGCCCTGCCGGGGATCGAACCAGCGACCTTCTTGCTGTGAGGCGAACGTGCTAACCACTCGGCCACCGTGGCGCCCTCATTTAAAACAGTAAAACCATATTCAACCGTTTGGTAGAGGGGCCGGCAGCCAAAGGGTTAAGGCTATGCGCACTTTAAACTACTATACAACCATTTTAATTATCCTGCATTGATAACCGAGCATTTGCATTGCATTGAATACACAACGATCTTATAAAAAATACCTTTAAAGTCACATTGGCTTGTACAATATGTTTTAAAATAAAATCCATCAATAAAACAAACCTTAAGTTTTGTTCTGATTACTCAATAACTATAGACTTATTTGCCTTCGAAATATTAAAGACGTTATAATGATTTAAATAAAACCATAAGACAAACCATTAGCAAAAATACCTCCAATAATACTGGTTTTCTAAATACTAAATCTCATTCTTTTTTTTTATTAATAGTACTCACCTTAAGGTATTTTATCTTTTCTGCACTGATATTCTGTCCTTTGCATAGCATTAAAAGCTACTAACATGAACTGATGAACAACACTTGTACAGTGTTTATTAATCATAATTGAACATTTATGAATGCATTATTAACATCCAAGTCCATGCTTGTTTACATTAGTTAATGCACCGTGAGTTAACATGAACTAACAATGAACAACTGTATTTTTATTAACTAATCTCAACTAACATGAACAAATACTGTAGTAAATGTATTGTTCATTGTTTGTTCATGTTTATAAATGCATTAATTCACATTAACTAATAAACATTGTAAAGTGTGACCAATTATTTTCATAAAAAACACCTTTAATGACTGATTGGTGTGAAGTTAAGCTTGGAATTGTAGATAAAATAATGTCAGAATAAGCCCAAAAAAAAAAGTTTAGTCAAAATAACACATTAGACAGTATTGATTGTTTCTTAGAAGTACACATTACCCAGCATTAACAGCAAACTATTTGCATAATGTTATATAATATAAACAGTTATGACAATTGCATGACATATGAGAAAGGGATAATAATATTTATAAATTATGATAAATACAAAAATAAACAACCAATTCCAGATACTGAATCTAAATCAATAATGTTTAAAAATATATATTGTTCTGGGGAAGAAAAAAAAAAAACTGAATTCAAATTGAATGCACTTTTACTTCATTATCTATTAGTTTAGTTGATTTTTTTTAATTTTTTTTTATTTATTGATTAGTGCTGGGCTAAAAGTTATCACAATCAATCGCATCCAAAATAAAAGTTGTTTTGACATAAGTGTGTGGGTGTATACTGTGCATATTAATTATTTATATATATTAGTGCACGCATGCATGCATATATTTGAGAAAATGTTTATTTATATTTAAATATATTAAATATATATGTATACGTTACAAATTATATATAAATTTAAATATCTATATGTAACAAAATTGATTTGTATAGATTTGGGTGTTGCATATACATAATAAATATGCAATACAAACACATAGCCTTTATTATGTCAGAACAAACTTTTATTTTGGATTTTAATCTTGATTTTAATTATTGATCTTTGTCTTTGAGTAGTTTCAGATGCAGTAATCTATGTCTGACTCACCTGTGAGCGCAGGTCTTCAGGCGGCTCGTCTGTAATTCTGTCCTCTGTGGTTTGTGTCTGAGCTTTTCTGATGTTCTGCTCTGTCTGTCAGTGACTTTAGGCTTTTTGTCTCCGTTCAGTGTTTGCATTGCCCCACATAGCGCACCGGAACATTTAAAGCACAAAGAAACCACAAAACATTTCAGCAGATAGGCGTGAAGATGTGTGGTTGATGTTTTCTCAGTAGAGCACCCCAAATATCTGTGAGGGCACGTGAAGATCACTTGCATCAGCATTAATTAATGCACATCTCGCAGTCTGAATGCACTTCAGTTTAGGACTTTTGCAAAGTTTTTATATAAAGCAGTCTCCATTTCTTTGCATAATTTTCAATATCAAATAGACGAGATGTTGTAATTGGGGAAAATTTTGAATAAATAAATAACGTATGCTAATCTAGATGTTTGTTATGCTTATAGAAGGAAATGAGGAAAAAATATATATTTTTAGGACTTTTTTTTGAATGCTTTTATTTTTTAAATTTGGTTTTATGGAATGTATTGTTAATGTTTACAGCTTTTTTGGATTTATAATTTATTGTGCATGTGTGAAAATATCTCAAATTTACGTCATTGCTTGCTATATTGCAAATCATTTTATAAGATATAAATATGCATATAAGATATAATACGTATGTTATGCTCAATTCATGTAATACTATGCATCAGAATCAGAAAGAGCTTTATTGCCAGGTTTGTTCACACATTCGAGGAATTTGTTTTCTTGACAGAGCTTCTACAGTGCAACAGAATTACAGAGACAGGACAAAAAACAGATAGTAAATATATTCAAAAAATAGAAGAAGTGTTAAATGCAAATATACAATTTGACAAGTGTATGTATTACAACATAATTATATGTTGATGTATGTAATAAGTTGTGCATATACATTTTATAGAAAAATATTTATTAATATACAGTTGAAGTCAGAATTATTTGTCCCCGTTTATTTTTCCCCCCAATTTCTGTTTAATGGAGAGATGTTTTTTCAGCACATTTCTAAACATAATAGTTTTAATAACTCATTTCTAATCGCTGATATATTTTATCTTTGCCATAAAGACAGTAAATAATATTTTACTAGATATTTTTCTATATAGCTTAAAGTGACATTTAAAGGCTTAACTAGGTTAACTAGGTTAACTAGGCAGGTTAGGGTAATTAGGCAAGATATTGTATAACCATGGTTTGTTTTGTCAACTATCAGTAAAAGAAATAGCTTAAAGGGGCTGATAATATTGACCTTAAAATGTTTTTTAAAAAAATTAAGAACTACTTTTATTCTAGCCAAAATAAAACAATTAAACTTTCTCCCGAGGAAAAAAATATTATCAGACATATTGTGAAAATGTCCTTGCTTTATTAAACCTTATTTGGGAAATATTTAAAAAAAGAAGAAAAAAAATCACAGGGGGGCTAAAAATTTAGACTTCAACTGTATATATATATATATATATATATATATATATATATACAGTT
>CAIGQQ010030348.1:5503831-5515001 GCA_903798035.1 Danio albolineatus | reverse complement strand
ATATATATATATATATATATGGTATTTTTTTCTACTTTTTTAAAATATTAATATACATTTTCTAAAAAATAATGTATGCACAATTTATTACATGTTATGTTCATTTTTAAATAATGTAGATATTTTGTTAATGCACTTTATTAATATTAAATCTAGATGTAGAGTTAATGGTTATATTGCATGCAGTTTGACAGCAGTTGATTGTGAGCGACGGGTGTATTAAATCTGCAGTCCACCTTGTTTGTCATCAAAGTTGTTTTTCTGAATTTTGGATTTCATTGGGTTGGTCTGGAGTTCAGCCGAGAGTCATGCCGACTCCTAAAACTGCAGAGACCATGCAGGTTATGTTGTGGTTATGATGTAGGTTTTGATCTGTCAGAATCTGAGGTTGAGTCTGCAGGGGTGTTTCTGAGTGATGCACCACAAACTTTTTAACTTTTTAATATGATGAGCTGCTACCCTGAGCTACCAGGGCTGCACAATATACTGATAGATTTTAGTCATTGCGATAATAGCAATATCCATATCACAGAGATGTGCCATAAATTAAATTACTTTTCTGTGTCAAGCCTTTGTGTTGTTTATCCAAATCTGACTAATCAGATGGGGCCTGTACTATATACATCCCCTGCTCTGTACTGTTAGGTGAACATAGAGCTGAAACATAAATACTAATGAGACGAGAGGAAAACGAAAACAGCCAATAGGAATCCAGTATGATTTTCTGTCATTTGTGGTGTTTTCGAATCTAAAGGTACTGGAAATATTCTTCAGAGATTTTGATCCATATTGACATGATAACATCACGCAGTTGCTGCAGATTTGTCGACTGCACATCCATGATGGATGAAACCAGAAACCAGTCTGAGATGATTCATGCTTTGTGACATGGCGCTGGAAGATGGCCACACTGTGGTCATAAAGGGATGGACATGGTCAGCAACAATACTCAGGTAGGCTGTGGCATTGACACGATGCTCAGTTGGTACTAATGGGCCCAAAGTGTGCCAAGAAAATATCCCCCAGACCTTTACACCACCAGCACCAGGCTGAACTGTTGATACAAGGCAGGATGGATCCATGCTTTCATTGTTGTTGATGCCAAATTCTGGCCCCACCATCTGAATGTGGCAGCAGAAATGAAGACTCATCAGTCCAGGCAACGTTTCTCCAATCTTCTATTGTCCAATTTTGCTGAGCCTGTGTGAATTGTAGCCTCAGTTTCCTGTTTTAAGCTGACAGGAGTGGCACCCGGTGGGGTCTTCTGCTGCTGTAGCCCATCCGCCTCAAGGTTCAGAGATGCTCTGCTGCAGACCTCGGTTGTAACGAGTGGTTATTTGAGTTACTGTTGCCTTTCTATCAGCTGCAACCAGTCTGGCCATTCTCCTCTGACCTCTGGCATCAACAAGGCATTTGTGCCCACAGAACTGCCGCTCACTGGATATTTCCTCTTTTTCAGACCATTCTTTGTAACCCTAAAGCTGGTTGTGCGTGAAAATCTCAGTAGATCAGCAGTTTCTTAAATACTTAAACTAGCATGTCTGACACCAAAAACCATGCCACGTTCAAAGTCACTTAAATCCCCTTTCTTCCTCATTCTGATGCTCAGTTTGAACTGCAGCAGATCGTCTTGACCATGTCTACATGCCTAAATGCATTGAGTTGCTGCCATGTGATTGGCTGATTTGAAATTTGCATTAACAAGCAGTTGGACTGGTGTACTGTACCTAATAAAGTGGCCGGTGAGTGTGTATGTATGTGATATATATATATATATATATATATATATATATATAATTTAGTATGATCATTATGAATAAAATGAATAATGATTAAATTAATAAATTATGTTTTATTAAATGCTGATAAAATTTGCAAGTAAGTTATGTCGTAAGAAATATCATTTTCCCAACACTCAACATATTTTCCCAGTATTGTGCAGCCCTAACACACACATATCACTTTAAGTTAAATAATGTTAGGATAAGGCTGTTCAGACTAAACTGATTCCTTGCTCTGTTTCTCCAAGCACTGTATAAGAATAATAAGCTCATGCCTGCTCGCTTCACTTTTTCCTTGTATCTGCTGTGCATGTTTTGCATCTAAACCGCAAGTGTGTCAAAGCGATGCACATTAATGACGTCCACGCTTAACAGACCCTGGCGAAGGTAAAGGTCGACGTAAAGACCTGTTGATCAAATGTCAGTTAAAGGGATAGTTCACCGAAAAAATGAAAATGACCTCACCATTTGCTCACCCTTCACTTATTCAAACCCTATTTGAGTTTCTTTCACCTGTTGAACACAAAAGAAGATGTGCTGGAGAATGCTCATTGCTAGAGCCCATTGACTTCCATTCTATTTTTATTTTCCCTATGGGATGTTGATCTCTGCTCTGTCCACTTCTGATGTTGGAAATTCAACTCTACCGTTTAACAATGTGACTTTTATTGACATTTTTGTAGTTTGAAATAGTATAAGAAATATTATACAGCAAATTAAGTCTGTAAAATTACAGAGTATGTGCTGGCAGTTTATTACAAGGTTTTAATACCATCATATGCAACACCAACCCAGACAAGTTATCACTTTACACTATTAAAATATTAATAAAGGGTAAAATCAAGGTTAGAAGTTGTTGGAAAAATTATCAAGGTCCCGTAATGCAGTTCAAAAGCTTAAATAAAGGTGGAAAAATATAAAAAATAAAAACATAAATCACAAAATACAGAAAATATAAACATTAAACAGCATTTGAAGTAAACAAAAACGTTTTTCCAAATGATCCAAAGACCAGAATGGGTGTCGTTCAATAGTTATCGACAATTTTCTTAATTATAGTATACAATTTATTCAGTCTGTTTACTTGTTGATGTGTCGGGGTTGTTATTGAGGTTGTTAAATCGAGCAGATTCTCACAGGGCAGATTTTCTGTGTTTTTCACACAATACCCTCCACCCTTCTCTTTCCCACCCGTTTCTCTCTTTAGTTTTTAGTCATTTGTGGTTGGCAGCTCATTGGCACTTTGTTTACTTAGAGCACCGCCGCACAGTTCATTAGAAACACACACACACACATGCACGCACTACATTTGACCTTGTTTTGCATGTGGATGGTTCTGTAGCAGTTTTTTTCTCGGATGTAATCTGCAGGCTTTCTTTAATATTTAAGTTACTTATTAACGTCTGTTTATTGAAACAGTGATTTGATGATGTTCATTTATTAATATAGTGATTTAATAATGTCAATATTGGAATCAGTCGAATCTCACATGCTCTTCTTAAAGAATGGTGCACTAAAAATGACTTTCGAGCTGGTAAATTGTTTAAAAGCTTCAATTTTGCCTCAAAACATCACATCCTTTTAAATTAGTAAGTGAAAAGCAGTAATTTTGCTTAATTCAGAAACATATTCCATATACTCAGAATATTCAGAAACATTTCATGGGATATTTTGTCAAATTTCTGTTGAGTACTTTAGTTTAAAAAATAAATAACAACAATGGAATGAAAATACATTAAATATTTAGGGGAAAAAATAGGATTTTTTTTTACTGTAGTTTAATTTTTAATGTCCAACAGTATGTACTGCTACTTACGTTAGTCTTTTGCAGTTTGGTGCAATGCAAAAAATGATCTTATGAACTGGTATTTTGTAGAAGTGAGCTAAATTAGCTTCAAAAGCGAGATGCATTATTGAGTGTCACAGGAAATGTGTGCTCTTAGTGGAAGCAGGCAAGTTTCGATCAAAATGATTATGCAGTTGGTGTCTATAGACTGTAAAGCTTACAACAAGATGTTCACTTGTTATTATAGTGACCTAGTTTTACCGTCCACTCTTATATGTCATGTTATTAATTTTATTTTTAATGTAGTTTTGTTTTCTTATTCTGTTTTCTTTATTTGTTTTTTAATGTTTTTTTCTTTTCTTATTTTTAAAAATATTTTTAGCTTATTTTGTTTTCTTTTTTTCTTTTGTTTGTTTTTAAATGTTATTTTCTCTCTTATTTGTAATGTTTTTTTATTTTTAAATTATATTTTCTTTCTTGTTTTTTTGTTTTTTTATTTATTTATTTTTAAATGTTTTTTTCTCTCTTATTTTTATGTTTATTTATTTATTTATTTTTAAATGTTATTTTCTTATTTTATGTTTTTTTTATTTTTTTTCAAATGTTTTTATTTTTAATATATTTTTCTTGTATTTTCTTTTATTTTTCTTTTATTTATTTGTTATATGCTATTTTATTTTCTTTTAAAAATATTTTTATGTTGTTTTATTTATTTATTTTTAAATGTTTTTTTCTTTTTTGTAATATTTCTATTTTGTTTATGTTTTAAATGTAATTTTTTTCTTATTTTGTATCTTTTTATTTTCTTTTATTAGTTTTTTTAAATGTTATTTTCTTTTCTTATTTTTTAAAACACTTTTTTATTTATTTTTTTTATTTTATTTGTTATTCTTTTATTTATTTTTTATTATTATATTTATTATTATATTTTTTTCTTAATTTCTTAATATTTTAATTAAGTTTTATTTATTTTTGACATTAGCTTTTTTTCTTAAAAACAATAGCATTTGTAACATGTCAAAATGTACCAAATATGTTTCTTAAATTGTGCAAATTATTGTATTTAAATATTGCAAAACTGCAAAAAAAAATTGGATCACATAACATAAAATGAATGTTTGCTTTTTCTAGACTATCTTACTATTTCGAAGGAACTTTTACAAACTGTAATGTGTCTTTATGCATCTTTTATATTATTATAATAATTTAGTCATTTTAAAATGCAAATCAACAATCATAGCAGACTCAAAGCATTTTTAGCCTGTTTTATTTATTTATTATTTTGCATTTTTAAATTTTTAATAAGTTGCTTGATTTTGTTCATGTTACAAATAAACTGCAGCTCAAAAAACTTTTTTATGTCATTATTTAATTAATTTAAGCTAATGCAGCTCAAAAAAACTTTTTTAAGTTTACACTTTAAAAAAAGTACTGGACTTAACTCGGTTTAAAGTGTTCTCTAATGCATAGTTGATTCATTTAGACTAAACATTTAAAGTTTCCTCGATACAATTCTAAAAATAAAAAGCACGCAAACTTTTTTCGTTTCAGGCATTTTAACAGGTCCAAATAAGAAAATGCAAATAAGCAAAATTTACTGCTCAAAATGTGCCCACATGGAGTTTGCGGCAGTTGTAAATTTTCACACCCCGCTGTAGAATGTTTTCATATCAGCACTTTCATTCCTGCTGCATTTTTTTGCATGCATGTGTGTGTGTGTGTGTGTTTCCTTACTGTGTGTGCCATTCACTTAACTGTGCCCAAACCCCTGATATTGATCAGCGGGCAGCTCTCTATGTGTGGAATAAGTGACAGGAAGTGACAGATGATTAGTAGCCCGTTTCCTGTGAGTTATTTAGTCATTTAACACGTTACGCCTATAGTGTTGAACATTTCCTGCCAGAAATCACAGTTTGCAGCACTGATACATGCCTTAACTATCATATAGGCATCAGTTTATACCAAAAATACACTTTTTATGGGTTAAAAAGTAAAGAATAGTTGCACTTTTCTTTACTTTTTAACCCATAAAACGACAATTTTGTGTTAGATTTTTATGTTTTTGTACAGTATAATGTTGTGGAGCTATATAAACTCTGAAAAAGTGTTAAAATCAACTCTGTGAGAGTTAATTCAACACCCATCTTTTTGCTTTGGGTTGCCTGTATAAATGCTTAAAAGGAGACTGCGATATGAAATATAATATTAAATATATGCTTCATTTATCTTTCTGCAGTTACAGTTTGGTGCGAAGAGATTCTGCTGTGTTAATGAGATGCAAAAGACGCAAGTTTATTTAAGGGCAAATTCATGTGATTGTAAGTATTCTTTTATTCATTTCAATGAGAGATATGAAGTTAATATTTAAATTTTTATATTTTTATTTATATTTTTAAATTATATTTTAATATTGATTAGTATTTTATTTTTGTACTTATATTATATTTCAATAGATTTGTATTATTTTTAATTATGTAAGATTATATTTAAGTATATTGTATTTTTAAAATATATTTGTATTATATTTAATTATATTACAATATATATTCATATTAATTTTATAATATATTTTTTATTATATTATATATATATATATATATATATATATATATATATCATATATTTTTTATAAATTTGTATTATATTTAATTATATTACACTATATATTTATATTAATTTAATTATATATTTTTTATTATATTATACATATATCCTATATTATATATATTTTTAATTTGTATTATATTATATTTCATTATATTACAATATATATATATAAATTTTATTATATATTTTTATTATATTATACATATATCATATATTATATTTTTTATAAATTTGTATTATATTATATTTAATTATATTACGTTGTTTTATATTATATAATATCATTAAATATAATAAATATTTATATAAAAATAGAATGTAATATAATTTAACTTAATATAACAAACGTGTTTTATATCAACATATATATATATATATATATATATATTAATATTGTAATATATTATTTAATTATAGAACATCACATTTTAAATAAATTTAATTATATAATATTATATTTAATTACATTATATTATGTCAAAGTCGTGACCCTGTTTTGTTTCAAGTGTCCATTGTGAAAATTCAGTGTCAAAATGTGGGTAAAATACGAGAATATAATTATTACATTTTATTACATTTTAAATGACTAGTGGTTTGAAGGATAGACTTTTAAAATAAGAATTAATTTGAAGTCAAATAGTTCTTAAGTATGCCTGACATAACGTGTTGTCATATAAAATGTTGAGTTTCATTTTAATGGCTGGCTTTTGAAAGTCATGCAATGCTGTATGGATTAGTCACCATACAAAATTATGAATTAAACAACTCTTTTTGGCTTTTCTGTATACAAACATTTAGATTTAACAATCAGCTTGACTAAATTTGCATAATATGAGTGATTTGTTATGTATGAAGTCTTTTAGAGGCCTTTTCATGCTCTAGTGAACTAAAGAGATCGAAGTTTGATTTCAGTAACTAGTTTTTTATATATACTGTAAAACTTAATATAAATAAATCATTACAAGGAAATATTTAACTCAACAATGAATGAGTATTATTACAATATTACATTAATATTGTATATAATATTGAGTAAGTTTTTGGCAATTTGGCAAAAAAAAGTGCACTTAATGCATTGACTAACATTTTGTTATTGTAACAAATGCTCCGATGGTTAAAGTTGAAATCAACATCAAATCAAATTTATAGATCAGTGTTTTTATATTTATATATAATTTAGGTTAATACTTTTCTATTCAATTTCTAATATTTTTGATGATTTTCATAAGTGTATTTTACAGTTGGTGTACAAATGTACACGTCTTGACACACATTGACTTCTATAGACCCTCCCCCATTGTGTAAAGCAATTTGAGTGTCTAGAGAAGCGCTATATGAATGTAATTATTATTATTATTATTATTATTATTTCAATTCTTTAAAATAATAAACATAAATAAACATATTTAAAAAATACTTTTTTTGTAAATAGGAGCAAATTGTTTCTTTTTTTCTGTTAATTGCTTTCAAAAATGAATAATCCAAAATCTTATAGCCTTTAGTGTATGGACAATAATATATTTTCATTTATTTATACAGTATAAATATAATAAAATAATTAATGCATATGCACATACAAATACAGTCTATACAGTAAGAATTAATGAAAATATATAAACAAGTAAATTAATATAATCAGGCTAAATATGCACCATAGAATAGAAAATAAGGAGAAATTATTAATGTAGTGCCAAAAAAGTACTGAAAGGTGCTAAAAATCACTGGATTTTTGATGAACATAGTAGCATTATGTTAACAAACTATTAATCTAAAGAGGTTTGTGGTAATTTTTCATTTTATTTTCTAGTTTGCTAGTAGAAAAAAATTATTAATATGATATTTTGATTATTTTTCACTCATTAATGTAAAGCAGATGAACATTTATGATTTAGTTTAAATATGAATGCATTAAAAGTGGTTGAGTTGAAACTTTTAGTAAAGATCTAAAATAATCTTACAGATTAATCTGTAATCTGAAGTGAGCTTTTAGGGAAGTGTTTTTGCATGTCTTCATCTCGTGTGTTAAGAATAACTCGCAATTGTGTCTCGCAATTGAGCCGCACGATGTGAGTTTAAACACAGCCGTCAGACTGGAGATCCCCTGTAGGCACGAGCGGATGCACAAACACCATTAATCACACACTTTCAGCCAATATTCTGGAGTTTATAGCTTCATCATTGCTTTATATATGAAACAAGCTCAAACGCAAAAGAAATCAGAGGACTAGAATTTAAATTCAAACTGTCCACCTTTTTTATAGTTTTTTTAAAATGCTATATTTAATTATTTCATTTCTTTGCACTTTTCTTATATGTACTATTTTGTTTGTAGTTGTGTTTGGGGGATTGAAATCAAGGCATTGACAAAAGTTATTTGGTTAAATTAAAGTCCTTGGCTTTTAAGGTGGGTTGTTTTGAGTAAATGCTGCAATTTTGTCTCTGTACATATTCACAAATTATTGTGATTATATATTACAATATATATATTAACAATTATAATTGTTATTAATAAATGTAACAAATGTAATAAATGTATAAATAAAGTAACTTTGCAGAACTTGTAAGAAAAAGCACACTATTCAGTAACTTATGGACATTAAATAAAAATGTATAAAAATATTTCTGAATAAAATAATTAAGTCCAAAATTACATGAAAATATATATATATATTTAAGTAAATATAATAAATGGGTTTTATTAGCATTGCTTGTTTTGTGTGCATGTGAATGCAATTCAGTTTGTTTTGTAAATTGTGCAAAATTCTTTTATAAATATGCTTTATGTTTGCATTCTGCATTTATTATATATTGCTTCATGCGTTTTTAATTAAAAAAAAATTTTATAACATCTGTTTGGGACGTTAAATTCATAAAATCAAATTAGCTAATTATCACTACGTGAATTTTACAAATGATTTGTTCAATGTTATTTCTAACACTGCCCCGATAAACAGTTCTTTCCCTCAGCAACCTCGATTTTCAAATAGGGGAAAATAAATATTTAAAAATAATAATTTCTTAAAATAATTTAAATGTTAAATTATTTAAAACTTTCTCTCTCTCTCTCTCTCTCTCTCTCTCTCTCTCAATTCAATTCAATTCAATTCAATTCAATTCAATTCAATAATTGCTTTATTGCCTAGACAAATATTGCAAATGTATTTGCCAAAGCATTTATAAAGTTTGCATAAAAAAATAAAACAAACAACAACATACATGTATAATAAAAAACACAGTAAACAGTAGTAGTAAAAAAGTAAGGTGTATACATATAATAATTAAACAAAAATATATAATTATTGTTTTTTTCCAGGCAGACTAAAAGAAATAAAATTTTCTACATAAGAAAAAAGTTATAGTAAATGCTGTGAAAGATTTCCTTGCTCCATTAAACATGAGTCAGGAAGTATTTAAATAAATCCATTTCACAGGGCTAATAATTCAGCTGGAAGTTCATTCAAGGAAAAAACGTAAATGAAAAGAAAGGCAGAGGTCGAAATAAAAATACAAAAATAATTAATTAAATAAATAAAATAATTATATATAATAAAATATAATAAATTATAATAAATAATTAAATTTAAAAATATATATATTTAAAATATTATTTAGTATAAATGCTCAGTTTAAGTATCAGGAGAACTAGCCAACTAATAATTTTTTTTATTTTTTTATTCAAGTTTAATGCAGATAAACATTTCTTGTAGCCTTGTATCAAATGCTGATTTTATTATGCAGCTGCTGCTCAGGTTACAAACCGTTTGACTATGGAAAAAGCTTATGATCTGCTACTTTGTGCAAAACCATTTTTTAATTGCATAAAAACAGCAAAAACGTTCATATTTTTTGCGTGATCATGCATGCGAATGTGCCAAGAAATGACTTAATCCTGCTGTGTGCTGATGACATCATGCTGCTTCAGCTGTTATATTATAATCTGGTATTGAGGTCATCATAACATCTTTCTTTCAGGCCCATTGCTCAATGCAGGACCTAAAAAGGAACACAGACAGAAAGTGACTCAAAATGTAAATCAACACACAATTAAATAACTTTTTTCTTCTGAAAATGTGAGTTGTGGCGCTCATAAATGGGTTTTAGAAAAAGAGTGACGTCCGTGTGATGCAATATTATGATTGTGATGTAATATTGACAATTACAGACCCATTAGAAATAGGAAAACAATATCTTATGATAAGCACTTAACCAGGGGCGTCCAAACTCTGTCCTGGAGGGCTGGTGTCCTGCAGATTTTTTCTCCAACTTGCTTCTAGAAAGAGCTTGATTAGCTAGCCCTGGTGTGTCTGATTGGGGTTGGAACTAAACTTTGCAGGACACCGGCCCTCCAGGACCGAGTTTGGACACCCCTGCACTTAACTCACATCATTACATCATTTATAACGCTGGATATATTGGCACAGCCACAACGAGTGCCTCCTTCGACATGATAGTAAATAAAACCGTTGTCATGCCAGCTTTCTGCTATAAACAGAAGCTTGCAACAGTTGTTCCACTGCTATAGAACTTACAGTGATGAACAGCACTGCTTGTTAAAGTTGATGTTTTTTAAGTTGACACAGCGTCTAAAAAAACAAGTGTACGCTGCTTCAAATGATGTAAGACATGAGCGTAATGGTTGCAGATGTCTGTCAATTGTGTGTTTGCATTGAAAAACAATAGAAAAGTAGCACATTGAAGAGGGAAAAACACGTTCTGTGTGAACAAACCCTTACTCCTTTGTCTTTTTTAACATAAATACACATCACTGAGTATGTTTACATGGACACTAATAATTTGATTATAATGCGATTAAGACAATACTCTAATTAAGACTTACCATGCAAACATTGATTTTTTTAATTAATTTAATCCGATTAAGTCATAATCAAACTAAAGAGAAATTGAATTAAGACATGTGGAGTTTGCTGACTTTAGTCGCATTATTAAAGTGCAGTACAGACATGTAAACACCGCAATCAAACTATTACCATCATGT
>CAIGQQ010030348.1:5481235-5503821 GCA_903798035.1 Danio albolineatus | reverse complement strand
TGCAGTACAGACATGTAAACACCGCAATCAAACTATTACCATCATGTAGAACTTTCCGCCACGTTTTGCAACAGGATAGCTATTTGTAGCTATCCTGTATTTGTAGTTTTAAAGAAAAAGTCGCCCTTTTTATATTTTGAACATTAGATACAATAGCCAACCATGCAGATTTTGTAGGGGAATCGAGTTGAGCCACTTTCGAGTTACTGTTTTCTTACTGGTTGCTAGAAGTATTTTAAGTAAATATTTGTCTTTTACCAATAAGTTGGCTGTAATTTTTTCAGGTAAATTGTTGTAAAGGAAAGGTCCACTCCATCACCAAAAATATATTGTATTACTTGTATTACATCCTGCCAGTATGACTGAATGGCTGGGCAACTCCAAAATATATAAAAATGGTTTGCTGATTCTTCCCCACATTACCTCCAGCACTGTCCCCTGTCCTTCTCCCGTGCAATCATGTTAACTTGGGGGTTATAAAGTATCTGGTAAGATTCCTCCTGCGAAAATATAACCACATACCAGAGCTGGAAGAAGTGGCCTGTACAGAGCAGATATTCATCAATCTTCCAATTAGTTCCTTTTTCGAGTCCTCTATCAGGTCTGAGTCGGTCGTTCTGCACATGAGAGACAAAAGCAAGTCATATGCATTTAGAGCCAGAAAAAGATGTGTAGATGTGTTTGGAAGCATCTCGTAACTATAGAATAAAACTGATTTTATTCAGAATACATTCTCGTGTGCATGATTTTAATATGTTAATCAATCAGAGCTGACGCAGCACACTGGGCTATTACAGCTAAGCTGAGCGTGGAGAAAGATGTTAACCAATCAGAGCTCACTCCGCGCATGACGAAGTTGAGCGAGAGAACCGAATAGGTGGTTTTGATTTATGTTCGTTTTTATTTATTGTTCTGACTGGACTTGAGGTTAGTTCATCTTTATTTCTTCATGTTGTCTGTTTTTAAGACAATTTATTACAGTTTTGTTTATCAAGCAGTTATTACTACTGTGTACAGTATGTGTTTAACTAGAGCTGAGGTTAGTTCATCTTCATTTATTTTATGTTTTCTGTTTTAAAGACAATTTTACTACAGTTTTGTTTATTAAACTAAATACTCTGTTATTTCATTGTGAAATGTTTTGTTCTGCACTTCTTGTGCACTGAATACATGTAGAATGTGTGTATGTAGCACGTTTGAAAACGCAAAAACAGCTGCCAAAATCGCAATCGCAATATCCGTTCCAAAAATCGCAATATGATTATTTTGTATTGCACAGCCCTACTCTCAACATTTTAATGTTATTTTGGCAAATTAAACTAAATTACTCAAAAAGATTCGTTCATCTCAATGAGGTCCGAGGTCCGAGTCAGTAACATGATCCGAACTTCCCATCATGTTCCTGAATGAAAGTGAAAGTGAAACTGCAGTTAAAGTCAAAAAACAAAAAATGAAACGTGAACAGCAATGACATTAATCGAATTATGTGCTATAACATGTAAAAGGGGATCATGGAAGGTTCAAAACGTAACTCATATAAACACCCTAATCAAATTATTGTCTAAATCAGATTAAGGCAAATAATTCCATTACTGATGTCCATGTAAACGTAGTCAGTGATGTTCAAATGTATGAGAAGAAAAACAATGTGCAGTAATGCTAAAACATTCAAGCACAGGGATTTTTGTGTGTGTGTAAGTTACATGAGTCATTAGTCAGTGTGTATTTACTCATTGCTGTGATGATATTGTAAATATTCCTGATTGCTTGCTTTACGTGTAATCATTTACAGTACACACATACTGTATGTATGTTAATGCAAAAATATGCATGATGTGTTTTATGCAAAATTGTGCATATACAGAGAAAACTATTTGATTTCTTTCTACTATTTTCTTTTAATAGAAGCCAGTGATAGTTGATTATTTATAGTGATAGTAATCGTTTATATTGCATGTTAAAGGGAGTGGTGGATTTGAACACACACATTATTTCAAAATCTGTTTATTGTTCTGGTTTGTTAAATGAAATGCAACTTTGGATTTTTACAGTAGACATTAATGAACAATGAGTAATGCATTTATTCATCTTTTAGAACATCGCAGATGCAACTGTTCATTAATGTGGTTCGATAATATAGACAGATGCAGCTTTTGATTGTAAGAATGTGGTTTTAGGGTAGTCAACAATCATCAATGCAGCGTACTGCACGGTTTAAAGACACAAACTGGGAAAGGTGTGAATCTGAGAGGAAATCAACCCCCCAAAATTATAGCGACAAAAGAAGCAAAACTCTGAAGTTCAGCTCACACCTCCAAACCACAAGAGATGCACTGTAGCTGTGGGGAAAATAACGAAAGTTTCCTGCATTGCAAGAGATGTTTTTTGTTTGTTTTGTTTTGTTTTGTTTTGTTTTGTTTTGTTTTTTTGTTTTTCGTTTTGTGTTTTGTTTTGTGTTTTGTTTTGTTTTGTTTTGTTTTGTTTTTTTGTTTTGTTTTGTTTTGTTTTGATATAGGAGACGTCTAAATATAGAATTTTGCATTCTTAATTAGCCTAATAGTGCTACAGAAATATCCCGCATCTTACAGTAAATAAATGTCGATATCTTTCCTTTTCTGTGAATATTGCAGGAGCGGAAATCAAACGTGTTTCTGCAACCTCAGACAGAATAACACGGTTAGCCGATGAGTGGGCATTTCTATCGGAAATAGAGCGATTTGTCTCAGTTTTACCAGGTTAAAGGCTTCTGCGGTCTATGTATTTGATGTAATATTGTGCATGTTTTTGCACAATACCGCATACAGAAAACAAGATGTTTATGTAGATGTTAAATTCTGTTTATCAGTGAGAAGAATGTTTTAGTTTGAATTCTTTTACACTCTTGAACTCATTACTAATAACTGATTTCTTTTATTTTTGCCATGACAGCACATAACAATTGACTAGATATTATTCAAGATGCTAGTGTTCAGCTTAAAGTGACATTTAAAGGCTTAAGTAGGTTAATTAGGCAAGTCATTGTGTAACTGGTTTGTTCTGCAGACAGTCGAAAAGAATTATTGCTTAAAAGGGCTAATAATATTGACCTTAAAATGGTTTTAAATTAGTAAGAAACAGCTTTTTCCTTTCAAAATAAAAATATGAAGATATCCTTGCTCCTTTAAAAATCACTTTTATATATTTGAGAAAAAGTATATATTTCACAGGAGGGCTAATGCATTGGCCCTCAACTGTGTGTGTATGTAAAAACATGATCTTTTATATTGTACATTTATTAATGATAATACATGCAACTTTTATAATTATGTATTGGCACAAGTATAATAATAATAATCAAGTATTAACGGCAATTATTGAATCAACCATTTAGGATTTTATGTTAATGAAAAATACTGAAATGTTTTTGCATTTTTAAAACCTTCTAACAGTAAAAGAGAAATATTTGATGATAAGTGTCACGTCTTACGGTAAATAAAAGCTGATTTCTTTTCTGTGAACGGAAACAAAACGTGTCTCTGAAACCACAGCTCACCCGGTTACACCGGTTAGCCAATGAGGGGGCATTTCCAGATCGGAAATAGAGCAGTTTGTCAACAGTTTTACCAGGTTAACTGTAAAATTATGTTATATGTTATGTTACATACATGATAGGACGCAAACTAAAGAAATTATCAAGCCTTTAGATACAACTTGGAATCCCATTTCCTCTCAAAGCTTTCCCCTGTGCTGATGATATCAGGTCTGGTACACAGTAAACTACAGGAAAGAGGGTATATTGAATAATTTCATCATTATTTGTTTCTTTTGTTTACTCATTTGTTTGTAATCTAGCTTTATTAATTCATGTTATTTATGTTTTCTCCTTTTCAGTGGATATTTTTGTCTTTAGTTAATTAGTTTAAATTAATTTATTTAGGTTTTTTTGAGGGGATAGTGGAAAGTAAGAAAACTAAGACCCAGTCTATAATTTTATATTCTGAACTGTGTAATACCATATACAGTTAAAATGAGAATTATTAAATCCCCTTTTTTTTCCTTTTTTAAATATTTCCCAAATGATGTTTAACAGAGCAAGGACATTTTCACAGTATGTCTGATAATATTTTTTCTTCTGGAGAATGTCTTATTTGTTTTATTTCAGCTAGAATAAAAGAAGTTTTAAGTTTTTTAAAAAACATTTTAATGTCAAAATTATTAGCCCCTTTAAGTTATATATTTTTTTGATTGTCTGCAGAACAAACCATCATTATACAATAACTTGTTGACCTAATTAACCTAGTTAAGCCTTTAAATGTCACTTTAAGCTGTATAGAAGTGTCTTGAGTTATTAAAACTATCATGATTAGAAATGTGCTGAAAAAAACTTCTCTCCATTAAACAGAAATTAGGCAATGCTTTTTATAACATTTATAACATACAATATTGTATAGCTGCAGAAATTAAATGTATTGAATGTTAATGAGATTAGTAAAAATTTTAACATTAGAGCAGTAACACTCTAACATTAGCTTACAATGAGCAATGCATTTATTCATTTGTATTATATATATTATATAACATATTTAGTTTGGCTCGAATAATTTATTTCACAAATATAAAATCTGTGGTCAATATTTTTTAACTAAAAACTTTTTTATGAATTGAATACAGAACAAACCACTGTTGTCCAATGACTAGCCTTTAAACCTAAGTTATAGCCAGGGCCAGACGAAATCTGCGGACATTTTTGTTAAAAATCTGCTGATTTATGCAGAATGATTTTGGAACTATCATAACTAAAAATGTAGTATATGGGGGGAAAAAAGTAATACCTTTTTAACTTTTATTTAATGTTTGCAATGCAAATCCAGTTAGATCCAGTTAGCAGGTCTCTCGTATAAGATCTTTACTTAAAGACAGAAAATATTACTCTACAAACTGTATTGTAAATAATTCATATGAATATTTTCATATTACTCAGTAATATTACTGAAATTATTTTAAAAACTGAATAAATATAAATTTACACACATTTACACCAGTAAATAAACAGAATCAATGATGGGCTAAAAAGCTTCTGCACGTGCAGATTCCGTGTGTCTACTTATAGCTAACCTAATTAAACTACACTCTCAGAAATAATGGTACGTGAGCTGTCACTGGGGTGGCACCTTTTCAAAAGGTAGACATTTGTAACTAAAGGGTCCGTATTAATACCTAAAGGGTACATATTAGTACCTAGAAATTACAAATGTGTACCTCTTAAAATGTTAATGCATACCTTTGAGGTTCTAATATAGACCCTTTAAGTACAAATGTGTAAAAAAGTAAAAAGGTACAACCTCAAGGCAGCTCTCGTACCATTATTTCTGAGAGTGTGCTTATGCCTAAAAGCTCAAAACAGTAGCTTTTTAAACTACACAAACATTTAATAACGTACACTATAAACAATTTAATGACAAAGAGTCAAGACAACAAATGTTTTTATGTTGCTTTAACTTCTTTTAATAAGTTAATCAGGTTATACAGTTATACAAAGTTGAACCTCATACTTTTAGTCAGTTTGATGAGTAGAAAAGTTCATTTCATTCAACTTAAAAATGCAAGGCAGTAAGATTTTTAACAGTGTACTTTTACAAGGAAGGCCAATTTGATCAGCAATTACGAAATATAGAGTTGATGTCAAAATTATTTGCTCTCCTGTGAATTTTTTCTTTCAATTATTTTCCAAATGATGTTTAACAGAGCAAGGAATTTTTCACAGTATTTCCCATAATATTTTTTCTTCTGGAGAAAGTCTTATTTGCTTAATTTCAGCTAGAATAAAAGCTGTTTTTTATTTTTTAAGACCATTTTAAGGTCAATATTATTAGTCCCTGTACGCTAAATTTATTTTCAAATGTCTACAGAACAAACCACCATGCCTGATAACCCTAACATGCTTAATTAACCTTAATTAAATGTCACTTTAAGATGAATACTAGTGTCTTGAATAATATCTAGTCAAATATTATGTGCTGTCATCATGAAAAAGATCAAATAAATCAGTTATTAGAAATGAGTTATGTTTAGAAATGTGCTGAAAAAAATCTCTCCGTTAAATATAAAATGGGGACAAAAATATACAGGAAGGCTAATAATTCTGACATCAACTGTATACATAATTTATGCAGTATTGCAAATTCCACTAAATCTGGATCAGTGTTGTTTCTTTAGTTTAATATCTGTCCGTGCTCGAAAGTTAATAGTATTCTTAAACAAGCATTTCTAATCGTAAAAATTATTCCAAAATGATAACACATTTAATACTGAAGCAGACTTACATGATAAAAATAATAAAAAATCCATTTAAAATGAGCAGGAGTCACGTAATCCTCTGATGAAGTTGTTTAATTGTCATGTAGTGTCCCCCGAGAAACCACTCTTATCAACTCAACAGTTGTACACAAATGTCCACTTCTCTTTCCTCCAGAAAAAACTGCAGCTCTACAGAAATGTCTCATCCCAAACTATCCATGAACTCCCGCTGGACTGTAAATGGGTGGAGTGTTTTCTTTCACCCCACACACACGCGCACACACACACAATCACAGTGGCCCTGTGTTCCTGCCCTCTTTTGTTTCTCCCATTAAACGCTCCGACCGCAGCCGTTTATTCACTCCCAGCTCCTTTACCGCATGTGTTTTGCTCTGTCACAATGTTTTACCTCTCGGGACTGCTTGTGTTTTTACTGGATCTGTCTGTGAGCTGCGGTAGGATATCTTCTGTTGCTTTATCTGACGTTGTCACTCTTGTTCGCGACTTTATCTTGGACACGTGAACCACAGTTATCATTTGATTGTGTTTGGAATAGATTTATTGTGAGAGATTATCGTGTTCGTGAATGTCTGGTAGGGATAAGGATGATTATTAAACAGTTTATTTCTATCCTCAGGTCAGACGACGCAAGAAAACATCACTGCTTTTGAAGGTAAGTGATTAAATGTGTTTAAAATTAGTTTTTTTGTACACCGTTATTTATATATGGTAATTAACAGGTTTTGTATTTTGTAATTCACTGGTTTTTGTGCGCATTTATGATTAGGATTTGCATAATGGGATGTTTATATATGCTCTGTTGACTTTTGATGTAAAAATTTAATTCTGCAGTTTAACAAAGCGACTTTTGTTACATTTTAGTAGCTTGAAATAACATTAGAATTAATATATAGAGAATTAAGCCTGTATTTTATACTGTGATTTACAACACCAACCCAGAAAATATATCACAGTATAAGATAAAGATCCTGTCAGGCAATTAAGCGTAAATAAATAAATAAAAAAAAATTTAAAAACATGAACAGGAATAGCAAAATACATAAAACTGTTAGTTCAAGACTTCACACTTAGCTGATGATTGATTATAAGCTCGTTTGGCGTGCTGTCCCTGGAGAAAGCCCTGAGCTCATAAGATCCTCGAGTCCGGGGCTCCCTCGCGTTTGCAAGACGAGAGGGGAGTTTGAGCTCAGGTAGATCTCGAGAACTCCTCTGCTGTAGTAGCTAATGAACAGTAGAGAACTACTTACTAGGAGTGCCTTGAAAAATATCTAGTAAAATATTATTCACTGTCATCATGGCAATGATAAAATAAATTAATTATTAGAAATGAGTTATTAAAAGTATTATGATTAGAAATGTGTATTAAAAATGTAAATCTTCTCTCCCTAAACAAAAATTGGAGAAAAAACAAACAGGCAGGCTAATAATTCGGGGGGGGGACCTAATAATTCTCACTTCAACTGTATATATAAATATGCAAATGATTTTAAAAGTGGATAGGTGTGAACTTTTCAGTGTAAATGGATGACATTTTAGTGTAAAAGGAAGGCCTTTTTAGTGTAAAAGGCATTTAATTTCAGCGTAAAATCATTTTTTTTTGTTTCTTCTTTATTGCTCTGTATAGTGTGCTGTGCGATTTATAGAAATTGAATCGCAGTTGCTATTAGTTAATCGCAAGTAAATCGCAATTCTGCACGTGCAGATTCCGTGTGTCTACTTATAGCTAACCTAATTAAACTACACTCTCAGAAATAATGGTACACTGGGGTGGTACCTGAGGTAGACATTTGTAACTACAGGGTCCGTATTAATACCTCAAGGGTACATATTAGTACCTAGAAAGTACAAATGTGTACCACTTGAAATATTTAAGTACTAATATAGAACCTTTAAGTTCAGATGTATACCTTTTGAAAAGGTACCACCTCAAGGCAGCTCTCGTACCTTTATTTCTGAGAGTGTATATATGCCTAAAAGCTCAAAACAGTAGCTTTTTAAACTCCACACATATTTAATAATGTACACTATAAACAATTTAATGACAAAGAGTCAAGACAACAAACGTTTTTATGTTGCTTTAACTTCTTTTAATAAGTTAATCAGGTTATACAGTTATACAAAGTTGAACCTCATACGTTTAGTCAGTTTGATGAGTAGAAAAGTTCATTTCATTCAACTTAAAAATGTAAGGCAGCAAGATTTTTAACTGTACTTTTACAAGGAAGGCCAATTTGATCAGCAATTACGAAATATAGAGTTGATGTCAAAATTATTCACACTCCTGTGAATTTTTTCTTTCAATTATTTTCCAAATGATGTTTAACAGAGAAAGGAATTTTTCACAGTATTTCCTATAATATTTTTTCTTCTGGAGAAATTCAGATTTCTTTTATTTCAGCTAGAATGATTTTAAAAGTGGATAGGTGTGAACTTTTCAGTGCAAACAGATGACATTTTAGTGTAACAGAAAGGCATTTCAGTGTAAAAGATATTTAATTTCAGTGTAAAAGCATATTTTTTTTAATGTTTCTTCTTTATTGCTCTGTATAGTGTGCTGAAAATTAGGGCTGTGCGATTTATAGAAATCGAATCGCAATTGCTATTATTTAATCGCAAGAGTCTGCGATATGAAATATATATGTCTATTTAATTTCCCCCAAAATATATATGTCTATTTAATTTCCCCCGCCTAGAGCCAATGCGTGACTGCCATCTATGTGTGACAGTTTTGCTAGCCAACTGAGTAAGTACACTTTCATTCTGGCCAACCAAAATTGCGCAACTGAAATATACTGCCGGGAAAGTGCGGATGAGTGGGATGATGCTGCTTCAGAAGCATTAATAGACAAAATAATATCAAAGAAAAACAGCGCATCGGTAATATGGGAATATTTTAGTCACCGAACAAAACCAGGTAACTTGTAACAGCTGTCGCAGAAGTGCAAGGAACAACAACCAGAACCTAAAATGATAATGATTTTGTTTTTAAACAATATAAGCGACAGAACAGCTCTCATCAGCCATGTTAGTTTGCTGAGTGTTCTGTATTTTTATTATTATTATTATTATTTGTTTGTATAATAAGCCACACTATCTCCCAAAATTAAGTTGAACTTATTTACAGACAGGTAAGGTCATTTATTTGTGCTTACGGTTTGCTCTAGAGAAAACGAGTGTTTAATTTCTTTGAATAAATGTTGGAGTAAGTTATTATCTTCTCAGTTTCTTTTTTTAACTAACACTCGCTGCATTTTAGCAGGAAGAAGCTATGAAGCAGATTATTGAGCTGAAGTTTGTTCATTAAATCGCAAATCAAATCACAATATCTGCCAAAAAGTTTCAGTTAGATAATGTCCCCAAATTGCACAGCTCTGCTGAAAATCTTCAGCCTTCAGCTCAGCTTTATCAACATCTGAAAGCAAATGTTTCTGACTTTCAAGATGTAACAGATGACATGAAACCACATCACAAGCATCAATCTTCACTTATGATGAGCTACAACGCCAACAACCAGTTTCAGCATTATTGAGTGAAGTTTGATTTAAATCCTATGTGGCACCCCATACTTCACAGTGACATATACCCATAAGTTATAATGTAATTTGCAAAACCTACAAAGTTATAATGTAGTAAATAATGTTCAGTTTCTGGCACAGATGATAGTTTCACTTTATTAATCCTCAATGTATCCAGTGGGATGCACATTTTTTTTGATGCACTGTAAAAAAATGAAAACTTGAGTTAAGTTGTGCCAAATTAATTTTTGTAAGTTGACTAAAAAGGCTGGTTTAAGTCAAGGACACTTTATGGAATAATTTGGCACAACTTCAACCACTAAAGCTTAATAAACTCAATTTCTTTGCAGCCAGTTGCTTTAATAATTTAAGTTAACTCAACTTTTTATTTTTTGAAGATATGGAGAAATTAAAATTTAAAGTCTCCTCAACTGATTTTTTTTACTTTTATTGAACAAACAATTCCAAACATGCAGTTAAATCATTTTTATGAGTAAATTCAACTCTGAGCTCAAAAATACGTCCACTTAACTTACAATTTTAAACTGAATAAACGATTTGTAAGTTGGATTTTTTACAGTGTGCATTTCTCTCAAAGTGATGGACCGAATGACCTTCCGGTGATTCTGCATCAGAATCAATTTGATATGAAAACAAAAGTCATTTTATAGCAGGGATGATATTAAATGACTTATTTCTATTCTCAGGTCAAATGACAGACGAAAATAACACCGTGTTTGAAGGTAAGAGACTAAAATATAAGATCTGAGTTATTTCTGTGTAACCCAACAGTCAACTTTATCAAATGAAATGAGTGTAGCTAACTCAAAATTCAAAGTTAATTCTACTCATTTGAAAAGAGTTTTGTACTCAGTGTTGAAGGTAATGAGGTGACTAAATACCTCATTACATTAACTTAAATGGAGTAAGTTCACTGTACTCATTAAGATTAGGTTAACTCAAATGGTTTGTAGCAATCGGTTTCCTCAAATGGTTTGAGTTGCCTTAACTTATTGGGTTTTACAGTACTCAGTTGGTTTGAGTTCTCTTCATTTATTGGGTTGTACTGTGCTCAAGCTGCTTCATTTACTCAAATGGATTAAGTTCACAGTACTCATTATGATTAGTTTTTGAACTTAAATGGTTTGTTGCAATCAGTTTCCTCAAATGGTTTGGGTTACCTTAACTTTTTGGGTCTTACACTGTACTAACCTTCATAAATACAAGAATTGTAGAGAGACTGAGAAAGCTGAGAAAATAATATTCATTGCTATGAATATTACCACAATACAGATGATTTCAAAGCAGCTTATCAGTAACAAACCCATAAAACAACTGCAAAATACTTCATTTGTACTGTCCTAAAATAGAGGATTTAGTTTCAGTTTAGTTTCATATTGTGCTGTAAATATAGCAGATTTCATTATAAGTTTAGATCTCAGTTTTGTCGATCTCGAAATGAACTCTATTCTTTTTTTATTTTAGTTACATATTGAGCTTTTTAATAATTTTATTTACCAATTCTTTAAAAAAAGACAAAAACAATTACATTTTAAAAAGTATAAATAGTATTAACTATTTAATAGTATTAAATAGTATTAAAAATATAAATTAGTATCAACTTAAGCACAAAAAATTAAATAAATTAAAAAAACATTCCAACAAATAAAAAGGTAAATAATAATGTGGCTAAAAAAAAAAAACTTAAATCGGTAATTTTCAATCTATAGTGGGTATCACACAGTACGCTATACTTTAAAAAATACACTTAAATTTTCACAATACACTCTAATTCCTTAGGAAAGGAAGGTTACAGATTAAACTTAATTGAATTTTAATTGTTAAAGTGAAACAACTATTAAAATGGGATAATAAAATCTCTATATTTTTTCATGTTTCTTCTTTATTGCTCGGTATAGTGTGCTGCAAATCTCCAATCTTCAGTTTAGATAAATTTACTTAATCTTGATCTATGCATACGCGCCTATAAAGTGTCACAGAAGTATATCAACTCGATCCGAGCACCCCTTAACCACGCATGCAAATATACAAAAATTCACAAATATATATAATTCACCATACATTTATGCAAATGATTTCAAAAGTGGACGGGTGGGAACATTTCAGTGTAAAAGTAAATCATTTTAGTGTAAAAGGAAGACATTTCACTGTAAAAGATATTTAATTTCAGGGCAAAAACATATATATTTTTTAATGTTTCCTCTTTATTGCTCTGTGTAGTGTGCTGCAAATCTCCAGTCTTCAGTTTAGTTTTATCTACATCCGAAAGCAAGTGTTTCTTACTTTCAAGATGTTATCTAGATGACATGAAACCACATCATAAGCATCAATCTTTACTTATTATGAGCTACAACACCAAGTAGTTTCAGCAAAACTGAGTGTTTTTTTAAAGGGGTGAATACAATGGGACAACTAGCAAACCATGAAACCATAAATAAATGCTGGAGTGCTGGAGTGCTTTACTCTGCATAAAAAAATATGTTTTCTTAATGTTTTGGATTTGTTATTCACTAGAAATATCTAAGCATCCAATCTATATTGTAATACAATCTAGAGTAGAGCATTACAGTGAGCTTTAGAGCATAGAGCATACAAAAGTAAATTTTTCTAATAGTGTTTAGTGCACATATAAAGCAGATTTTAGCTTAAAATGTTGCTCTTGGTTATTCAGAAAATGTATGTCACTGGCTACTGATGTATTGAGAGGTCAAAAAAAATAAATAAATAAAATGTATACTCTTATATCCTAATAATACATTGTGGTCTGTTTGATTGACTGCCTCTTTGCTATTTTGAAAATACAGATATTTAGGTAGGCCATGCTATTATTTATTTTCACTGCTCACTGCGTGCAAAACAATAACCACCAAACAATGAGAGTGATTGTCAGAATAAGAAAGAAGATTGGTTAAAAATATTGTTTCAGACCAACACGACTTTTGCTTTAACTTGGGCATGGTGACTACCGTCATGCGTGCACACACACATACACTCCACACAGCCTTCCCTTGCACTCATTCTCTCTCTCTCACACACACACATGCAGGTATTCACCATGCACAGGTTACTGCAGAATCAATTTAAATAAATACCGGAAAGCAAAACAGGAATATCTGACATTTCCCAGAACAGGATCTTGCAAGATCCAGCTCAAATTAAGCACTGATTTATATACATTTATCTTCATCTAATGTCGAACTGGACGGCAACTTTTTTTGAAGTGTTGTGAATGAAGCACGCTGGGACAAATGTCCACGTGTGCCCAATAGGAACGAGGCATCCAGCAGGCACGGAAGAAAACACTCACTGCTGGAACTTTCACTCATTGAGAAATGTTTCTCTGCCTGCGTCAAGCCGATGTCCCGCCTCCGAGAGCCATATACACCACTGTCATTGGTTGGTTCGTTCAGCCCCGCACACAACACTGTAAAGTGCCATATATATCAAACTCGTGGGCCACACTGACAATAAACTTTCAAATTAATGCAGGGGACACAAACTATCGCCCCTTGGGCTGTGAGTTTGAGACCCCTGGTGTATGCATTACTGCATAGGCACATAACTAACGCGCTCTGCGCTGAACTTTAGACCTGCTTTTAGTTGGTCAATGGCGCAGTCTATTTCAGTTCCTCAAAATAGCAAAGTGCCAACAATACACCTTAACACACCTCCTTTATAGATAAGCGCTCCCATGAGTCCACAAAGTCGTGAAAATAGATTTACATTTAAACAACGTGGTGCAAAACGGGAAAATTACCGTTGCGCTGGTCTGAAAATAGCAATAAATCGCGCCAAACACGTCCTGCGCCTTATTGCGCCAGCTGTATGATAGGGCCCTGTATCTCTAAAACAAAAAACAACATTGCGCATTTATGAAGTGAGCTTCACACAGGTTAGTGGGCATAACAAACCACCTGTAGAAACACTCTTCTCTCTCTCCCTCTAAATAAACAATGCTATCTCACGGCAATTCGTAACTCTTGATTTAGTAGCTAATTCGTATGAATTCGTACGATCTGATTCGTACAATTTAGTACGATTTGCTCATCACCCAATGACGGTTGGGTTTAGGGGTGGGGTTGGGTGTCACGCCTCCTTTTTAAAATCGTACATTTTCGTACGACTGAACTCGTACAAATTCGTACAAATTAGCCACTAAACTGGCAAAACGTAAATACTTATGTTTTCTCGTGAGATCAGGCTGAAATAAACACTCTCCCCTCCTTTATCTTGCACTTTATTCTCTGAGCACTAACAGTTCCTTTTCATAATTAGCACTTGTTGTGTGTATTGCCTCTTCATATTGAATCGCTGAACGCCTCCTCAAATGTAAGTCGCTTTGGACAGAAGCATCTGCTAAATGAAAAAAAAAGATTTACAGTAGCATCACATTTTGAAATGAATCATGTGACAAGAAGATACTCGTAAATTGTCAGTATCAGTAATTGAATGAATCTCTTGTGACTCAGAGAACTTTCAGGATCAGAATCTACAATATCGCCACTGTGACGAGAAGGTCCTGTTGTATTACGGTGAATATTGCTGGATGGTTTTTAGTGACAACATGAGTAACATCGAAGAGCAGAACTGGTGTGTTATGGAGGTGGTTTTGAGGTAAGACTGAGCCTCTTTTCGTTTTACTCACACATTTAGCCAAAGCAGTACTTTTGGAACAGTCATGACAGGATGAAGCACTTAGCCTGTAGATCTCCCTGTGCTGTCAGGCTTCTTGTGTTGCTTGAATATGCTTTATTATGGGTTTGCATATGATATTCATACTAACACTAGTTTATTTATGGACAGATTTGGGTAAGTTACCTCCAAAATGTAATACATTGTATATTACTAGCTACTGTCATTTGATTGTAGTTATACAATATACATACTATATATATATATATATATTAGTATTGAACACGTCACCATTTAGGTGCCATTGACTTGAAATTTTCACCGGATGTTTATAGCAAGCAAAAAAATCGAATGCAAAGAAAACAAAACTAATTAGTTTACAAAAAAGTGAATTACTGAACACATGAAGAAAGGGAATTGAAGAAAGGCAGTGAAAGCCCAGACAACAGCTGAAATGTCTCAGTAGTTTTTCAGCAACCCTCTGCCCTTCATCAGTATAAATTAATATCAGCTGCTTCAGTCCAGCATTTATATTAGCAGGATGATGAAGATGAAGCCAGGGTGGACATTTCAGCATGACAATGATTCAAAACACAGCCAAGGAAACTCTCAAATGCTTTCAGAGAAAGAAAATCAAGCTGTAAAATGGCCCAGCCAATCACCTGAACCGAATCCAATAGAGAATACAAAATAAAGCTCAGATTTGATAGACGAGACCCACAGAACCATCAAGATATTTATGCTCTGTTGAAGTCTGTGGAAAAATTCACACCTGAGCAATGCATGTGACTTCATTGTCCATATGAGAGTCGTCTTTAAGCTGCCGTCATCAAAAAAGCCTTATATATAAAAGTATTAAACGCATTTCAGTACTTCAGTTCTTTATCCTTGTGTCATTTTATTATTACACACAACAGATTTTTCAGATTTTGTTTTGTTTTATTTTATTTTTATGTTTGTATTGTTTTTTTTACCAAGTCATTTATGATTTTATCTATAAACCTGATGTTTATAGAGATACATATTCTGACACGACATAATTTTACTGCATTTACAGTTTAATGAAAGTTATAAATATTTAAACATAGCAAAAATAATATATGATTATAGCATATAAATGTCCAAATGTAACATATACATGTTGCTGAAATGTCCACCCTGGCTTCATCTTCATCATCCTGCTAATGTAGATGTTGGACTGAAGCAGTTGATATTAACTTACACTGATAAAGGGCAGAGGGTTGCTGAATAACTACACTGTAAAACAAAATCTGAAAAAAAAGTATAACAGTCATTAAATTAGAGAAATATACCGTAAAATAATGGATATTAAATTACAGGAATATACCAGAAAATTATGGATATTAAATTACATGTAATTTAATATCCATTATTTTACGGTATATTTCTCTAATTTAACGGCTGTTATTATACAGGGTTTTTTTGTTCCGATTTTTTTACACCACATGTGTTGAATTTAACACTTTTCTGGTGTCTATATGAGTCCCACCAGCCAAGTGTTCAGGTTACACTTTCAAAAGTGTTGAATATATACACTTTTGAAAGTGTAACCTGGACACTTGGCTGGTGGGACTCGTATAGACACCAGAAAAGTGTTAAATTCAACACCTGTGGTGTGAAATGTGCACTGGCAAATTTCCTGTGTACAGTTTTAAATTTATAAGTCAGCAAAAAATACTGTCAAATACAATTATATCAGTAATTTTACTAAACACAGGAATGTCATCTCTCAAACAATTAACACCGATGAGGAGTCTGGAAAGACAACACCAGAAATGCAAACTGTTAAACATCACAATTTACCCCACATCAGTGTTAAAAACAGTAAATGTACACTTGGATACTATAACACTACTGGGGCTTACACCAGAAGTTCAACACCTCACAATTTGCTGTGCCGAAATTTACCGTAAAATAATGGACCTTAATAATTTACCTTAAATTTCTGGTAAATTTCTGTAATTTAATATCCGTTATTTTACGGTAAATTTCATTAATTTAAATGCTGCTATTTTATGGGTTTTTTCCGACACCCCAGCTGCCGGAAATAAACCGTAAAAATACAGATTTTTTTTAACAGTGTACTGAGAGATTTCAGCTGCTGCCTCGGCTTTCGCTGCCTTTCTTTACCTCCCTTTCTTCATGTGTTCGATACTTTGTCCTTGCGTCATTTCATTTTATTGCACATACCTTCATTTGTAAACTAATTAGATTTGTTTTCTTTGCATATATTGATTTCTTTGGTTGCTATAAACATCCTGTGAAAATTTCAAGTCAACAGCACCTTTAGAAGTACATTTTCTGAGAAAAATACAAGGATTTGTTACAAGTACAAAATGAGTTTTAGATGTAAGGTTTTAGTTTTAGTAATAGCCTTCTTTATTAGGCGTCATTTCTGATTATGCTGTGCGGTATTGATATTCATGCATGTTTTTGTTGTTATTTATTTGTTTGAATGTTTCTATAGTTTCCCCTCATTCACTCAGCGGTCAGATAACTGATAATCTAACTAACTGATCATTTTTAATCATTTATAAAAATGTACATTTTGACTTTACTTTAAGATTTCTGCTTTGTTTCTATTTGCCTTTGTTGAATTGCATTGCATTGCATTGCATTTCAGTTTCTCTCCATTACTCATCATATGCAGACGTGCCGCTCAAAAATGCGTTTAAGCTGCGAGGTAAACGCACAAAGAAAGGAAATGAGCAAAGAAACAATTGAAGGATGTGTGTGAAAGAGGAGAGATATTCTTGAGGCTACTCGAGGGCCTGAGAGACCTCCTGCTCTATTAAACAATGAGAGACATTTCCGCTCTCCGCACAACAACAGATAAGAGCGTTCTGCTGCTGCTGCTGTTGTTGTTGTGGTTGTAAATCAGAGATATTTGGGTTTTCTGTCACACAACTTACTTGAAGATAAATTCCCTAAAAAATAATAGCATGACTTTTGATTTAGTGCAAAAGCACAGTGTACACTAACACTTATGTATTTATTTGATCAGGAATGCTTTAAATACAGAAATATTGTGAAATAGGAATATGCAGTTGACATCAAAATTATTCATCCTTCTGTGAATTTTTTTTCATTTTCAAATGTTTCCGATATGATGTTTAACAGACTTTTTTCACAGTATTTCCAATAATAGTTTTTCTTTGTTTATTTTCAGCTAGATTAAAAGGAGTTTTTAATTAAAAACAAAATAAAAATAACATTTGAAGGTTATTAAATTAATTATGTAATTGTATTATTACTTTTATATAATTACTTTTTCCCTGTGTCATTTCACTTTCTTGCACATACAGTAACTTCGTTTGTAAAATAATTAATTTTGTTATGGATTTATGGCATATATGGCATATATGGATTTCTTTTTTTGTAGCCAACATCCAGTGAAAATTTTAACCCAGGTTTATGTTGATTATGTACCCCTGTATACATTTCTGGACAGCGCCAAATACATCTCAGGAGGTACTTTTTTTTGCAGTTTTTATTTTTGTGAATCCACCAGAGGCTGCTGTGTACGCTTTTTCAGATCTCAAATTTCTCTCGCGGGTGTCATTCGGGACTGCTCTTCTTGCTTAAATCCACCAGAGGTCACTGTCGACTGACTGACCAACTGAGCGATCGATTGACTCACCCTCCTCTTTCCCTAAACTACCTGTCAACCCTCCTGTTTTTTCCGGCATTCACCCGTATTTCACAGTTCTATCCCGCTATCATCCCTTAAAGGTATTTTGGGCATTTTGTGCTTGCATACTCTTAGGTTACACACACAAAAGTATATATTTTGCCTTCACAAAAAAAGTACATACTTTTAGGTAGTATAAGTATGCGAGTTGGGAAGCAGCAACACTGTTCTAGTGAAGACATGCTGCTTTAATGCCCACTGCTCTTCGCCTCCAATCTGTGAGCAGGTGGTAAGTGGCAGCAGGTGATGGTCATTATGTCCTACTAGAGTAGAGCAGAGAATTAAAGGAAATACAAAACGAAAACAGATACATTCTAAGATGTAACATTTCAAAGGAGGGCTAATAATTTTCCCGTCATCTGTATTGAGACAACAGACGCACAAACTTTCATGCACAAAGACTTACAGTATAGACCATTTCGAGGGATGTAAACAATAATAATGGTCCTAATGTATTTCCTGTTTTATATTTTTAAATGCCATAGCTTCCAAGAATCCAAAAAGGTCCATGCATTGATAAATAATGTCATGAGACCTGTTTTAACGTTAAGATATGATAGAATTGGCTCTTGTTACAGTTACGAAAAGGTTTGACAGAAAGCAGGAAATGTTCATGGGCCAGTGACATTGCCATATTGAAATGGTCTATAGTCTTTTTGGTAACACTTTATTTCGATGGTCAGTTTGAGCAGGGACGTAAATCCCGGGGGGGACAGGGGGGACATGTCCACTTCCATTCGAGGGTTGTCCCCCCCTCCCAAAAAAAAGTTTTTAAAAAAATTGCACGCTGTATTGTGAAAAATATATGTATCTGTACCTAAAATTATTGTAATTGTAGAAAAAAAAACACATTTTGCATTTAAAAAGCGTTTAAAAACTGTTGAGTTCCCCCTCCTCTTCCTGACAGTGGTTTGGTCCCTGGTTCATCTCTCTGACTATGCGCCCACACACACAAGTCAGGTGTTTGGCTGCGACTCGGTTCTAGATGATCGTAAGCTCATGAAAAGTACATGAATTACGCTCATGTACTTTATTCACTTTAAATAAAGCGACTATCTCTAATGTTGTTGATACAGACTCATTCATCAATTATTTGCGGTAAAAATGCTGATTACTGATGTAATTTCCGCGTGTCTGCTATATTAGCGATTGAAATATTACCTATCTAGTTAACTTTAGCTTGTTGCAAAGTGCAACATACTAATGTCACAATGATAAAATACTAATAATACTACTAATAAAATACTAATGTCACAATGTCAATCACAGTGTTGTGGCTGTTCAGCAGATGAACATCACAGGCTCACCTGTTTACAGTATGATCTGTCCATTTAACAAGTGTAATGTAAACAAGTTTGCTATTATGAGTTTAGAAATCATCTTTTCTTGCAGTTCTTCTGCTTCAGGAGTCAGTCTGCTGACCGTGCACAACATAAAAAATCTGAAGAAAAATCTGCTGTCATTGAACCTGAGAAAACCTTATGAAATAACCATAATGACGCAGTCTCCATGCTGCAATAATAGTGTTTAACTGTGGGGACATATCTTTATAAGTACAATTTGACTGTATTATTTTTGTCCCCCTCAAAAAATTGCTCAAGGGAAGTTTTATATTTATTGTCCCTCCCTAGTGTTAAATGAGATTAACGCCCTTGCATTTGAGGATTAGTAGACTGTCTGCTTAATATCTGTTGATACTAACATTCAACAGACATTTAACTGACTGAAAGAAACTTTGCAAGTACATGTCAACTAACCCTACCCCTAACCCCAACCTAACAGTCTACTTATAATCTAATGAGAATTAGTTGCAATGTAACTTAAATTCAAAAAACGGACCATCAAAATAAAGTGTGACCGTCTTTTTTTAATAGACACAATTTTATGAAAATCTACAAGCCTACTTTTGATTTATTCCTCCAAAATTTGCCAAATTCTTTCACACTCTGCATTGTGCAACCAACGATTCTCTGTCTGATCAAACCTGTTCCTTTCTGTCCAGGAGCTACAGCGATTTAACTGAATGCATGGACGCAGCATCCATGCTTGCAGGCTGCTTTTACCCAAATCGCGTGGTGGAGCATCTGTTCATGAAGATCCACCAGCAGTTCTTCAGCTCCTGTAATAATGAAGAGGACTTATCCGACGCTCCGCCCGGAGTCGTGCTCGTCGCCACACTGCTGCCCATCGCCCTCATCCCCTTCATAGTGTACATCGTGGTCTGGAAGAGCAGTTTAAAGTACTGACCGATGCACATTAGAGTTCACTCGAATGTAAGCATACACACCCGCACGTGGTTTCAAACATTACTGCTAAACACGTTGCTTTTGAAAGTGTTTTTTGAACCCAAACATTGCTTAAAACACTTTCTTTTGTGTTTTTAGAAAGTCATACGGGACTGGAACGACATGAAGGTGATGAAATTATTTAGCTACACAGTTGTTCACCCAAAAATGAGCATTTGCTGTTCAAATATTCATCCAAAATGGTGAGTTTTTGTTCTTCAGTAGTACTTTCACACTGACTGAAACTAGCTGATAGCCATTAGAATGGCGACAGTGTTCATTCTGACCATTCATAAAATAAGACTGTACCGAATTTAATTTTTATTACGTCGTATTTACATTTCAAGAGTTCACACTTAGCTGATGATTAATTATAAAGCTTGTTTGGCATGCTGTCCCAGGAGAGAGCCCTGAGTTCATAAGTTCCTTGAGCCCGGGGCTCCCTCCCGTTTGCAAGAGTTTGAGCTCAGGTAGATCTCGAGAACTCCCCTGCCGTAGTAGCTAATGAACGGATAGTGATTGCTATGAAAAGATAACTACTTACTAGGAGCATGTCTATGGTGCCGATTTGGATTAGTCAATTAACTTAAGTTGCATGTTTTTGGACTGTGGGAGGAAACTGGGGAACCTGGGGGAAACCCACGCGAGCATGTGGAGGACGTGTAAACTCCACACAGAAACGTCAGCTGGTAAGGACTAGAACCAGTGATGTTCTTGCTGCGAGGCAACAGTGCTAACCACTGGGCCACCGTGCCACCCATCTAGGAAAGGAGGAGGAGTAGGGATGGAAGGGGGGATTCTTCAAAATGAAGATGGCTGTGATATGGAACTTAGGGTATTTATAGTGGCTCAGGAATCATCTGATTGGTGAATCATAAATTGAATAATGCAGGACCAGCTGCGAGCAATCATCAGCACGTGATCCTCTCAAAATTAGTTTATAAATAAACTTCACTTAAAGCTTGTATTGAGGTTTTAGAATTAAGCTCTGAATGTCAGTTATTACCCTAAAAATACAATATTTATTGGTAATATAATCTATAATTGTGGATGAGTTAGATGACCACCCCCTGAAATGTGCGGACCTCAATTTGTCTGGCAAGCAAAAGAGCTTTTAAAAAGAGGTGCCTCAAGTAAAGTCATGGTTTTGCTATCAGAAAGTTGTGTTTTTGTTAGCAGAAGGTTGCTGAAATGCATGGAGTCAATTTGACTGTTATGGCAATTTAAGGTAGAAATGCACATTTGTGTTCTGTGATTTTGATAAAAATGTTAGAATGATGTATACACACATTTAGGAAATGTCTATACAGTACCAACACTTGCAGAGTCAAAAGAGCATACACACTACACAGGCTAACAAACTTAATGCACTGAGGTCTTATGAAGTGAACGAATGGGTCTGTTGTAAATAATTTCTTAAGTAAATGATTCTTCATTAGACCTGATTGTATTGTGTGGAGCAGCAGGTATTAATGTTGTTTTGCCTGTATGTTTCTGGACTCTCAAAGCGCCTCTGACTTTCAGTTTATGAATCCCCAAGAGCCACCATTTCAGCTAAAAATCTTCTTTAATGTACTACTGAAGAAAAAAAACACCATCTTTCGAGGGTTTGATGGTAAATTGTGAGGAAATTGTGATTTTTGGGATGAACAGTCTCTTTCAAGCTGATTCTGAATGTATGTAACAGTTGTAACAGTAATGTAACAGTTCATATGCTTCACAATGATGTAATTATTGTACATAAAATGCACACAGTTGGTGTGAACTGTTTTATTACTAAGAGCAAAAAATCTGATTACGTGTATCATTTATGATATGAATGTACGTTGATTAAATTTATTAATTCTGAAATCAGAATGTCCTTCATGTCCTGCTAAACTTTCAGATGTTATATTTGTGTTTACAGCTATTCATGATATTTTAAAAACTAAACTTAGTAAACCTACAAAATTAAACAGAAGTATTGGGAAAAAATTCTATTAAGCCCGTATTTATAATGCATTATAAGGTTTAAAGCATTATATTTTATCTATAAAAACCTTTTATTGTGAATATATATATATATATATATATATATACAAAGTTAAGTTTTTATAATATCATGAATAGCTGTAAACACAAATA
>CAIGQQ010030348.1:5468591-5480743 GCA_903798035.1 Danio albolineatus | reverse complement strand
ATATATATATATATACACACACACACACACACACACACACACATTCACCGGCCACTTTATTAGGTACACCTTACTAGTACTGGATTGAAACCCACTTTTCCCTTCAGAACTGCCTTAATCTTTCATGACATATATTTAAGTACTGGAAATGATCCTCTGAGATTTGGGTACAAATTGATAGGTCAGAATAGTCAGCTGCATATCCATGACGCAGATCTCCCACTCCACCACATCCCAAAGGTGCTCTAGTCGATTGAGAGCTGGTGACTGTTGAGGCGTTTGAGTATGGCATGGTCTTCTGCTGCTATAGCCCATCTGCCTCAAGGTTGGATGTGTTTTGCATTCAGAGATGCTCTTCTGCAGACCTCGGTTGTAACGATGGTTATTTAGCCATTCTCCTCTGGCACCAACAAGGCATTTGCGTCCACAGAACTGCCACTCACTGATATTTTCTCTTTTTCGGATCATTCTCTGTAAACCCTAGAGATAGTTGTGCGTGAAAATCCCAGTAGCTCAGCAGTTTCTGAAATACTCAGACCAGCCCGTCTGGCACCAACAACCATGCCACATTAAAAGTCACTTAAATCACCTTTCATCGCTATTCTGATGCTCGGTTTGAACTGCAGCTGATCGTCTTGACCATGTCTACATGCCTAAATGCATTGAGTTGCTGCCATGTGATTGGTTGGTTGATTAATAATCTGCGTTAACAGGCAGTTGGACAGGTGTACCTAATAAAGTGGCCGGTGAGTGTATATATTTATTTATATTTATTTACGTCTAAATGATCATGTAATACATTTTATTATTTCACCTCGTTTGCTATTCAAACAGCATTTCAGAAAACTTGACTAAGTGTAACAAAAGAGTATTAATATACTCTAGTGATGTCTTCTAGTTTCATTTTTCACCCGTTTCATTTCCCTAGGAATACTCTTATAAATACGGGCTCCACACAAATCACTGCCTCACTCAAGTTTTGATTTCTGCCTTCTGCACAATCTGAAGCACACATACCATATCCCACCAACCACAGCGCCCCCTACAGTCAGCAGGACCGCCAGCAAGCATGCCAGCACATCCAAAGAGTGATAGGAGTACCAAGGCATCTTATACGCCTCCGTCCGTAAATGCGCTGCTCCTTTATGCCTCATAACATACTCTATCCAAAAGAGGGCGCTGTCCTGAGGCCTTACAGGCTGATCTTTGTGCAGCCTTGAGAGTCTTTGTATGTTCTCTTTATAAGACGGCTCACGTAAAACCTCTTGCAGCGCTGCCAGAAAGCTGCGACTGTCCAGTTTGGTGACGTCAAGCACTTTAGCGGCGCCTCGTACTTGGAGACGGAGCATGTTTTCAAACTGATCAAAAAGCAAAGGAACCCCGACCACGGGTACGCCGTGGTAGATGGACTCATAAATCCCATTCGTTCCACCGTGAGCGACGAATGCACGCGTTTTGGGATGACCAAGCAAGTCATTCTGCGGAAACCACTTGACCAGAAGAGTATTATTGCCCAGATTATGAGGGCGCTCTCCTAGGTGCCTCCAAATGACACGTTGGGGCAACTGAGCAAATCCGGCAGCAATTTCAGAGGTTATTTCACCAGGAAGACCTTTTACTAGAGTCCCGAGAGACATTACAACGACTCCATGCTCTCCTGAGCCCTGCACAAACTCTTCTAGGTCTGCCGGTAAAGGTTTGGAGGGTTTGCATTGGAAGCCTCCAATGTAGACGACGTTCGGCATCGTCGGACGTGGAAATTCGAAGATAAAATCCGACCTCATGAGCCAAATATCAGCACCTTGCAGCAAGTTGAAGAAATCGATTTCAGGTCCAAAATAGCGTGCGACTATTTTATCATATTCAGGTCTCACGATAAAATGATCGGTGCATGTTTTCAACCCATAAAAAAAGACGTTTTTGAGCCTTTCAAGGAAAGTCATACGATCTGGCAAGTTGCTTCCTGATGCAGGAACGTATGAAATTGGACAAGGCGCGATAATTGAGTGTCCTTCTCCACTTGCGATCCATCTTACGTTGTACACCATTGGTAGTCCAAGTTTATGAGCCACCAGCACTCCAGCGGGCAGTCCTGGATCAGTCAAAACCAAGTCGAAATTTCCATCTTGGAGTTGTTTCAATAGCGTTGGGTTTTCGAAAATCTCCACAACTAGTTGACTTGCAATCCGATGCATAGAGTAGAGATTGCTCATCATCTGCCACCAGAACTGAACGAATGCAATCGGGGATCCTCCGTGCTTCTGTATCTCGATCATTTGGCTGAGGAACGAGATGAAGAAATCCGGCTTCTCGATGTTTATTGCTTCCGGTAGGGTCACTGTGATTGAGCTGTAGTGCGGGGACTTCTCTTTGACGTACCAGCTGCTGGCCGTTCGCACCACTGTGATCTCGTGCCCATTGGAGTGAAGGAGCTCGATGATTATATTCATGTTGACCCAATGACTGCCGTCCACTGGAAACACCAACACCTTCCCGGCCTGAGCTGAGGGAACGGTGGTGCTGAGAAGGATGGATAGGAGTAAAAGACAGCATGAAGATTTGGGGATGTTCATCGCTCCCTATGGGGCACAGAAAAAACAGTGATGTTAAGTAGACTGTAGGGCTGCACAATGTATATCGTTTCAACATCAATATTGCAATGTGTGCATCTGAAATAGTCACATGAAAGGATCAATGTTGAGTTGGCATTATATAGCTTTGGATATATCATATTGGGATTATATAGCCACAATTCAAAATATATGAGATTTGTGGAGTGTTTTAGCCATAATGGAGTAAAAGTTTATCATTTCAGGGACAAGAAATGCTGTAATTTGTAACTTTAATAGAAAAATGTATTGAGCTATTTAAACAGTGAAGTCTTTGAGTGCTCTTTTTATATTAGATTTTTTATTTTCTTTATCTGAATACGATTTGACTACCTTATTTTTGACTTTATTTTCTTTATTTGACTTCTGTTTCATTCATTTATTCATTTCTTTCAGCTTACTTCCTTATTTATCAGGGGTTGCCACAGTGGAATGAACCGCCAACTATTCCAGCATACACTAGCTGACAAAAGTCTTGTCGCCCTATCCAAGTTTTAGGAACAACAAATAATAACTTGATTTCTAGTTGATCATTTGGTATCAAAGGGCTTTTATGCAAGGCAAAGGCCTCTAGATTATGCTTATTTAGCAAAAAAAAATAGGATCATGCCTTGATTTTTAATTATTTAATCAGGACAGTGAGGTCTGACTTTGTTTAAAGACAAAAGTCTCGTTACTTAACAGAAATAATGTCCAGTATAGAATATAAAGTCACGCTGCAGTGGAAGAGAATGAATATTGTGTATGACTCCCATGAGCTTGGAGGACTGCATCCACACATCTCTGCAATGACTCAAATAACTTATTAATAAAGTCATATGGAACGGCAGAGAAAGCGTTCTTGCAGGACTCCCAGAGTTCATCAAGATCCTATAAATTCATCTTCAATGCCTCCTCATTCATCTCAATAATGTTCACAACTGGTGACTGGGCTGGCCAATCCTGGAGCACCTTGACCTTTCTTTGCTTTCAATCAATGCAAAATTTATACGTTTGATGAAACTGCACTGTAGATTGTCAAAGCATGAAGTTTTAGTCAATTAAACTGCTTGATCAGTTGTTGAAGTTCAGTTTAGTTCAGTTCAGTGTAATGTACATGTCGCTGCTGGAAGCCGAAAAACTGAAGTCTCCACCGGTGGCAAGGAACAAACTTCACTAATTGACGGAAATAAGGAAGGCAATCTTCGAGAGAAACATAAAGTAAACATAAAGGGATAGTTTACACATGTGGATAATTATGTCTGCATTTACTCAGCTACTTGTCGTTCCAAATCTGTAAGCAGTTTATTTACTGAAAACAAGATATCTATGATCTGAGATATTTCGTTTTTTCCATTATTTATCTAAAATATCAGCTTTTTAAAATGTTCATAACAAAAGATTAGAAGAATTCCACATGAAACAAGCAGTTCGATCCGGATCTTCTGAAGAAACAAGATTCTTTTATTTAACATTTTAGTTATTGCCTTTTTTCTCACACAAACTGCTCTGGGGGAAAAATAGGAATCACTACATTCACAGTTACTAGTTCTCTGCATTTGGTGTTAATATGTCTTTTGGCTAAAATATTTATAAATAAAATATTCCACATTTACATTTACTCTTTATCCTTTTTTTATTTAAAAAAAAATCCACATCTTCAGACCTTAAATATTTTACAGTATTTTACAGTGTTGGTGTGTGTGTCTATATATATGTATGTGTGTATATATATATATATATATATATATATATATATATATATATATACATACATACATACATACATACATACGTATATATATATATATATATATATATATATATATATATATATATATAAAATCTGTAATTTTGTGGGTTTTTTCCGGTAGCTGGGGTGCCGAAAATGAACCGTAAAATAACGGCCGTTAATTTACAGAAATTTAAATTTAAGGAAATTTCTGTAATTTAATATGCGTTATTTTACTGTACATGTCTGTAATTTAATATGCGTTATTTAACGGCTGTTAAATTATATATTTATATAAATACATATATAGTTTAAGGTAAAATTACTAGCCGAAAGTATTTTTATCCAATATTTCCCAAGTGATTTATTACAGAGCAATTTGTATTTCACAGTGTTTCCTATTATGTTTTTTTCTGGAGAAATATTTCTTTTCAGTGTATCTGGATTAAATAATGTACACATATTACTGTTTCCTTTACTGTTGTTTCATACTGTTGTCCAATGACTAGTTATTTAAAATATATTTGAGGACCTCTCTCCATTAAACAGCACTTGGGAAATATTTGAAAAAGTTACAAATAAATCCTCTAAGTAGTAATATGTATATATGAAATTTTAAAGAGATGCTATGAATATAATGTGGTATAATACAGTGTTTCTCAACTGGTGGGTCGCGACCTAAAAGTGGGTCGCGGGAACATTTTTAGTGGGTCACGGAGTGTGTGGTCAAAAAAAAAACAAACATAATTTTTTAATTTATTTTGCTTATACCAGACTTTTATTTTTGAACTGAACATTTCTTTACCCTAACCACTGTTTACAGTGTTTGTCATTTTTACTGTGTAAAATCTCTATGATTTGATACATTTTGTTAAATGGCAGCAATAAAATATTGTTTATTTGTAAGTCTTTGTGATTTTCTTATGATTTATCTGTCACTACCTGTGTATGTTAACAAATTAATACAAATAAATTATAATTCCTAAAATTACAGTTCCTAAAAATTTGGGTCGCGGCTTGATGACCATATAAAAATGTGGGTCCCATGGCCAAACCAGTTGAGAACCACTGGTATATAGTATAGTATAGATAAAATAAAACTGGACATTTTAATCGACACATGTATAATGGCAAATCCAGATAACTGATAAGTATAAAGTGGCCTCTTGATCTTCTTCCTGAATTGTATTCATTAAACATCAAACATTATCCACAGCATTTAAATGACTTAATGCTTGCCTGGTGCACGATAACCAATTAGGGTCATTTGTGTGTGTCACATGGCACTTCAAAAACCAATGATTATCATTTGTGTTGCAAGCAGCTTTGGCTGAGCTTTAATTTAAGATCAATGTTCAATGTTTATGTGAATAAAAAGCATAAATGAACTCTGTTTTAACATATAAAACACTAAAAGATTTGGATTAACCACTTGATTTGTATGTAGTCATTTAATATAAATACTATTGTAGAGTTTTGAGATGTTCAGTGGTGGATTCAGTGAAGACAGTTTCATTTCCCTAATCTATTTTGAGCATTTTGAACTAATGCATTTATATAAAAAAAACACTGAGACAGAAATTACATCAACAAAAAAAGGTTTGCTCTGTTTCTTTGATTTGCACATTCTTCTAATGCCAGAAATGACTTCATGCTTGAATGCATGTAGACAGTGTTATTGAAAGCAGATGTGTTTATTAACCATTAAGCTTTTGGAGAAAGATTGTATTTTATCCCACAAAAAAGGACTCTTAGTGTGAAATATGAATGCAACTTTAACAGAAAAACTGCAGAAAACACTGTAGAATAAGACTGCATTCAGCAAAACACGTATTACTGTTGCATTTAGAAACATGTAATCCAACAGAACGTGATTGTTTCACAAAGAAAAGAGGGGAAATATAGCTCTTTTACCTTTCTTCTGCTGCGTCTGATCCTCTTTCTGATGAAACACGGGTTTGTTCAGTCTGGTTCCAAGTCCAGATCACGCTTTTCTGTTGCGAAACTGAGTGGAGGTAATCTGGGAAGTGGGCGTTGCTAACACAGATGTGTGCTCTGCTGCTGAGAGTTTTTGAGAAGCGTGTGCTCCTGTTTTACTCAAAAAAACAAAAACAAAACAAACACCCCCATTGCACCTCCCAGAATGTAAAACAAGGAAACTGACACCAACGCTGTTCAGAGACCAGGACACAGAAATCAGAGTAAATCATTAATACCATTGTTCTGTTTTCTCACAAAGTTCAAGTTTGATGGCATCATGGTTTTATGTTTAATACCGTCAGCAAATTTAGATACCGGGCTTATAGTGCGATAGTATGTCCATTAATCAGAAATGAAGCCAAATGCACAGCAAAAATTCCAGTGTTAAATATACAGTGTTAAAACCGGAGTACATTTTAATCCACGAGTGTGAAAGGGCATATATTTAAGAGGGGTTTTATTTCAGTGTTAAACTTTTAACCCAATATGCAGTGTATTTCCCTCTAGTGATGGGAAGTCTAGTTTTTTTACTCAACTGGTTCTTTCGGACAGTGTTCAAACCAGTATGTTTTACTTAAATTTGAAACATGTCTTGTTGCAGTTGCACAGCAAAAAGAATCAGTGTACATTTAACTCAATTTGAGTTTAACTTAACACTCCTTGGGTGTACATATGACTCCCTCTATTTTGGAGTTAAAATGACACTTTCTAAAGTGTAAACTTTGTACATTACTCCGTCAGACTGGAGTGTATGTGTTACACTTCAAAGTGTTATTATATTACCTTTTTCCTATTTTATCAATTGGTGTGTGTGTGATAGATCAAATATGTTGAAAATAGTTTTAATTTATTAAATGATCATTTAGAAATAATTTCAATACATTCTACTCTTTGTATTTTGAAATGCAACAAGATATGTTTCAAGTTTAAGTAAAACATACTGGTTTGATCACTGTTTGTCCGAAAGAACTGGTTGAGTAAAAAACAAAAGGACTTCCCCTCACTAGTTAGAAATACACTGCATTTTGCGTTAAAAGTTTAACACTGAAAAAAAAACCTCTTAAATATACACTCCTTCACACTCGTGGATTCAAAAAACTCCGGTTTTAACACTGAACAACACCAAAATAATCACACTGTGTATTTAACACTGGAATTTTTGCTGTGTGTATGTATTGAAATTATTTCTGAAAAGATTAATGAACATTTAATAAATTAAAACTATTTTCAACATATCAAATCTGTCACACACACCATTTGATAATATAGGGAAAAAAAGGTCATATTTTAACACTTTGAAGAGTAACACACACTCCAGTTTGATGTAAGAATAAACTCTTACTGTGTTAAAACAAACTCTGAGTATTGTACGAATTTCACACTTTAGAAAGTGTTATTTTAACTCCAAAATAGAGGGAGTCATATGTACACCCAAGGAGTGTTAAGTTAAACTCAAATTGAGTTAAATGTACAGTGATTTTTTTGCTGTGTGGCATCAAGAAATGGCTTCATTCTATAACCAAATCATTTATTTTTACATTACTGTTTTACATTACATTACTAAAAATAATAATGCAACGAACAAGTCATTCCTGTTGTCCCAACATAAATCAATTAAGTGTTTTGACAAATTTGAATGGCCTGAACATGAAACAATTAAGTTTTCCCCAGATTTGTGTTCATTGATTCATTTTCCTTAGTCCCTTTATTCATCAGGGGTCGCCACAGCGGAATAAACATCTCATCCAGCTTATGTTTTATGCAGAGGATGCCCTTCCAGCTGCAACCCATTACTGGGAAACACCCACTCATGCACTACGGCCAATTTAGTTTATTAGTTTATCACCTTTGTGTTTTGACTGTGGGGGAAACCGGAGCACCTGGAGTTAAATCCACACCAACACGGGGAGAACATGCAAACTCCACACAGAAATGCCAACTGACCCAGCCGAGGCTCAAACCAGTGACCTTCTTGCTGTGAGGCGACAGTGCTAACCACTGAGCCACCGTGTCACCCCCGAATTTGTGTTTTTTTTTAAGTAGTTTGAACTTGCAGTGGAAATCTTTAATTAATATAAGCAATATAAGTAAATAATGTGTGTATTTCCTGTCATTCCACATGGGAAAATACTGGTAACCTACTGGCAGGGGCTAAACAAATCCAGCAATGGGGGCCAAAAGTTCTAAAATGCACCTTTTGTACTTAAATATTTTTATTATTTTGCTGTTTTTTTCTAATATCATTCGATCTCCTTTTCTACATTTTATCTTAATGCAAAATAATTATAACATGTAAAGCACCTTGTAAAACTTTTGAAATGATTTAAGAACTAAAAATAATACATGAATAATTTCATTTTGAAAGCTAAATCTTTACTGATATGACTGCTGGACTGGTCCACAATTGAAGGTGGGGGATCCTCACCGTACAAATTATGATAGGAAACAATGTTATATATAATTTATAGGTACTGTTTATGCTTCTAGGTATTGATTTGGGGGCCCTCAGATTTCCTGGGGCCCTAAGCGGCTGCTTATCTTGCTCAGGGGTGCTGCTAAGAGGGGGAAAGTTCGGACGATTCTAAGGGCCCATGCACTCTAGGGCCCCACAGAGATCTGCTTTATAATTAATAGCAGTACTATATTGTAATATAAATTCTGAATGTATCTCTAAATTACAAGTAAAACAATTTATTAGAGATGAAAAATAAAAATACGGCGTTTGGCTCTTGGACTTTAAGTTACTGTCAGGTTAATCAACAGACTGTTTCAAATTTATTTCTGTTGTGTTTATTTGGTTTGCAGTGTGATTTGCACTCTGTTAATATAAATTTGTTTAATTTTTTTGATTGAGGATTTTGCCAGTGAGAAGGCCAGGGTTTTGCCATCTAAGTAATGGTCAGTTGAAACGAAAGAACATTTCTTATTTATGGGTCTCATTGTAATATAATTTTGTGTCTTATTGAATTGTGTCACTGTTCCAGTGTTTTGCACATTGTATGAGACACTACTGCAGTACAGTTATTTAAATAGTGACATACTGGTTATTTGTGTGTTTAAAAATGTAAAATTTTCAGTGAATATTTGATTACTGTTTCTTTTTTTTTTGTACTACATTTACATTTCAACAATAAATCATCTGCTAGCTACAGTCATGGCCGTTCTCTTACTAAATACTGATAAGTAGTGGACAAAATCAATAATAAAATGCATAGGTCAGTATAACTACATTGCAGACAAAGAGTTTGGATAGCTAGCTTGGTAGTAGGGGGCCCATCCTCATATTTTTTCATGGGGCCCAAAATTCACGGCGCCCCTGATCTTGCTTATTGGTTAAATCCGCCCCTGCTTACTGGTAACTTACTTCTATGGTCAAAGTTTAGAGTAGGAGACTGCTTAAGTCAGCATGCTGAAATGTTTTTATTATACTTTTCAATGAGTTTCAATGTTATTAGTTTGCCAGTAGAGATGTTCATTTTACTCTTTAGTTGCTTTTTAACATCGCTGGTTTTCGTTTGCAGAAAAGGAATGATATTTAAAATTAACAATAAAGACTTTTTTTAATTAATAACTAATTTAAGCATTGAAATAAACAGAACTTGAAAATAGAACTTGCGTTTTGTGTAGACCAGTTTCTGTAATTGTTGTCAAGAAATGATACACGCATTAAAAAGTAGACAATACAATTTGGCTTGGCATATTCATTCATTCATTTTCTTTTCGGCTTAGTCCCTTTATTAATCCGGGGTCGCCACAGCGGAATGAACCGCCAACTTATCTGGCATTTGTTTTACGCAGAGGATGCCCTCTGGGAAACACATCCATACATACACATTCACACACATACACTATGGACAATTTAGCTTACCCAATTCACCTGTACCGCATGTCTTTGGACTGTGGGGGAAACCGGAGCACCCAGAGGAAACCCACGCAACCACGGGGAGAACATGCAAACTCCACACAGAAATGCCAACTGGCCCAGCCGGGGATCGAACCAGCGACCTTCTTGCTGTGAGGCGAACGTGCTAACCACTCAGCCACCGTGGCATTCATTCATTCATTTTCTTTTCGGCTTAGTCCCTTTATTAATCCGGGGTCGCCACAGCGGAATGAACCGCCAACTTATCCAGCATTTGTTTTACGCAGCGGATGCCCTTCCAGCCACAACCCATCTCTGGGAAACACATCCATACATTCTCATTCACAAACATACACTACGGACAATTTAGCTTACCCAATTCACCTGTACCGCATGTCTTTGGACTGTGGGGGAAACCGGAGGACCCGGAGGAAACCCACGCAACCACGGGGAGAACATGCAAACTCCACACAGAAAGGCCAACTGGCCCAGCCAGGGATCGAACCAGCGACCTTCTTGCTGTGAGGCGAACGTGCTAACCACTCGGCCACCGTGGTGCCCCCCACCGTGGAAAACTTTAATATTGTGTCGTAAAATCCTTTCACGAGTCGTCAGAATATACTCTGCATGGCGCTAAGCGCATTGAGCATGCGCACAACATGACAAGCACGGGCTGTAAAGTAAACTGGAATTTTCTGGAAGCTCACTAAGAGACAGAAACTGCGGAGAAACTCTGAGGTATTAATCCCAACACTGTTAAGGTAACCCTAAACTTTGACCTCCACATTGCGAAATAAGGTTAATATTTGATTATACTTTTATTTGTTTCGGACGTATCACACTACATAGGCCTGCTGTCCACCATTATGTTTTGTAAATGGCGCAGTTGTACTTTCTTTAGCTAGTATATGCTTGTTACCGGCTAGCACTGCTAAATCAAACACGACAGATCTTGTCTTACTTTCTTTTCAACAATGTGTTATATTTAGCTCAAGACTAGTACTTTAGCTGCATTATATCACAAGATGGCGACATTTTCAAACAAACACTGACACAGCTTGAAGGAATCAACAATTACAGCACGTTTAGGGGTTTTATGGTCATGTTAAACGTTCAGCGATACTATAGCGAAGATTAAAACAACTCAAAACACTTGTCTGTTATCATAGTTTAATTTATTATATTGACATGGTTTCATAATGAATGAAAGGCTTAATTTCTGAGTCAAAGGTTGGCTGTCAGAATGATGCAGCGTCTCGATGTTTGTGCTGTTGATCCACGATAATTAATCATATCAAGATGATAAATGACAAAACCTATCAAAGTCAGTGTTAGTTAACAGGGATGGGGTATACTGTAAGAACATTTGCTATATTTAAGTGAATTTAAAGAGTGAAGATAGGCAGAAAACTTTACAAATGAATCACAAATGGTCATCAGACGCAATGCTAATCATTAAGCTTAAAAAAGAAATATGTATCATTGAGATAAAGTTGATTTTATATTCACACATTTGTTTAGTGACAGCTTTCTGTATTGTTTACCATGGTACTTTGAATATTCAAACTATAATTATATACAAGTATGACTTCAAAACAACATTAACACTATTTAATTGACTGTGAACATTGTTGTACTTTGATAGTCGTTTGCTGCTATTATGATTTCACTATTTAGAATTTGCAATTAATACATTTCTGAAATTATATTATTAAGGATAAAGTCTGAATGTGCGAATATAAAACCAACTTTACCTCAATATATGTATCTATGTAATAGTTCTTTCATATTGTGCCAAACAACCAATTAGCAATAATTTTGGAGTATTTTCATTAAATGCATCTCTGTTAATGTTTATTTAGTAAAACAATTAGATATTCTGCTGATTAATCATGGTCTCCCTTAAATTATTTATTTGAGATATAAATGTTTATTCATATTTTTGCATTATTATATATAATTATATTAATTCAAGTGTTAGTAATTGCAT
>CAIGQQ010030348.1:5436754-5468581 GCA_903798035.1 Danio albolineatus | reverse complement strand
CAAATGAATCACAAATGGTCATCAGACGCAATGCTAATCATTAAGCTATAAAAACAAAAATATGTGTCGTTGAGGTAAAGTTGGTTTTACATTCGCACATTCATTCAGTGACAGCTCCCTGTATTGTTTACCATGGTACTTTGAATATTCAAACAAAAATTATATACAAGTATGACTTCAAAACAACATTGACGCTATTTAATTGACTGTGAACATTGTTGTACTTTGATAGTTGTTGGCTGCTGATATGATTTCATTAAGAATTTGCAATTAATACATTTCTGAAATATATTATTCAGGATAAAGTTTGAATGTGTGAATATAAAACCAACTTTACCTCAATATATGTATCTGTCTTAGTCCTTTCATATTGTGCCAAACAACCAATTAGCAATAATTTTGAAATATTTTCATTAAATGCATCTCTATTAATGTTTATTTAGTAAAACAATTAGATATTCTGATGATTAATCATGGTCTCCCTTAAATTATTTATTTGAGATATAAATATTTATTCATATTTATGCATTATTATATATAATTATATTAATTCAAGTGTTAGTAATTGCATATATTTATTAGTAATATGCACAGTTAATCATATCAAGATGATAAGTGACAAAGATAATCAAAATCAATGCTAGTTAACAGGAATGGGATATAAATATATTTGCTATATCTATAACTTAAGTGAATAGTGAAGTCTGAAAACTTTACAAATGAATCATAATCTGTTACACCAGACGAATGCTAATCGTTTAGTTAAAAAAAAAAAATATATATATATATATATATGTGTGTGTGTGTGTGTGTGTGTGTGTGTGTGTGTGTGTGTGTGTGTGTGTGTGTGTGTGTTTAATATGTCCTTTCTTATTGTGCCAAACAACCAACTAACAATAATTTTGGATTATTTTTATTAGATACATCTGTGTTAGTCTGATTAATCACTCTCATTGGTCTCCCTTAAATTATGTTTTGAGATTTAAACGTTTATTAATAATTATGCATTATTATACCAATTCAAGTATCACTAATAACATATATTTCTCTAAAAAAAATGCCCATTGTCAGCTGATTGTGTTAACGTGACCATAAAGTGCATTGATTTATCTAATGTTCCTCATGTTTGTCTGTGTTCTCAGTGCTCTGTATCAAATTTCTAGAGTATGTATTTATGTGTAAATATGGAAGAGACATAAGTAAAAACAGGTTTATTCAAACAGTAACCTGTCATTTAAATCTCAAGCCCAGATTCATAGTAATATGTGCATCTAGAAACAGCCTGCAATGCAAACTAGGACTGACACGTCGTTCTGTATGGTGGGTGGTAAACACAACACACACACAAACACACTGATCTGTGGGCAGGTACCATTCTGACATCAAAAAAGTCCTCTTTGGCACGCTGTAATGTGTGTGTGTGTGTGTGTGTGCTGTAGGAAGCAAGCATAAATCAAAACCATCTCGATTTCCCACATTTTAAGCTGAGGTTTATGGCCTCCACAGAGACAATCACTCCTACTTATACACAATATACAAAGCAAATCCGTGTTTAGCTAAATAAAAACCTTGACCAAAGACACTTTGTATTATAAAGAATATTATGTTTAATTTACAAGTATTGGAACAAAGCATTTGCACTTCCCACGTTAGCTACAGTGAAACTAAATCTATTTTATATGAGTTCTGAAATGATGCTTTCTGGTAAATGAATATGAATACACAACAAATTGTTACCTTATTTATGGATGGCCATTTTTATTCAGTCATTCATTCATTTTCTTGTCGGTTTAGTCCCTTTTTTAATCTGGGGTTGCCACAGCGGAATGAACCGCCAACTTATCCAGCATATGTTTCACGCAGCGGATGCCCTTCCAGCTGCAACCCATCTCTGGGAAACATCAATACACACTCATTCACACTTATACACTACGGACAATTTAGCCTTCCCAATTCACCTATACCACATGTCTTTGGACTTGTGGGGGAAACCGGAGCACCCAGAGGAAAACCACGCAAAAACTCCACACATAAATGCCAACTGACCCAGCCGAGGCTCGAATGTAAGGCATGCAATGTTTTATTTGTGACGAGTTGGCATAATGTTAACAACATAAACGGCCACAATTAGCATATTTTGCAGCTGTGCTTTGCTAAATGAGCACCGCGCTATGTCTGAATTCACCCCACTGTATTTCTATCAATTTCCATTCTGTTCGTACATGACAATTAATTCAAAACAACAACATTAACCTTTTTTAGTTCCTTGTTTTTATTGTTGTGATTATTTTTATAGTTTTATGTACTTCATGTAAAGCACTTTGAATTTCCATTGTGTTTAATCTTGCCTTGCAGTGACTAGATAAAGTGACAGAGAAAAGGAAAGTGGACATAAGATCATTTTTCAGCGCACTTAAACACCAATAAATACAACAAGTTCACATATTAAGGCAATTTGGCTTTAGGAATGAGTGCTTATGTAAATACTAATGTCACAATATCAATCACAGGCAAAAGAGAAGGAAAATATTGAGGGAGAGCAGAGCAGGGTCATTCAGATGTACAGTGTCAGGTAAGGGGGTGAAGGGATAATGACAGAATTTTTTTATTTGAATAAGCAGTTTCTTTAATGTTTTTTAGTGTTGTGGCTGTTCAGCAGATGATCATCACAGGCTCACCTATTTACAGTATAATCTGTCCATTTAACAAGTGTAATGTAAACAAGTGAGTTTTTATGAGTTTAGAAAACATCTCTTCCTGCATTTCTTCTGCTTCAGGAGTCAGTGTTGACCATACACAATATAAATAATCTGAAGAAAAATCTGCTGTCATTGAACCTGAGTCTCCACACTGCAATAATATGGATAGAGCCAAGGTTTTTAACTGTGGGGACATATCTTTATAAGTACAATTTGACTGTATTATTTGTGTCCCCCTCAAAAAATTGCTCAAGGGATATTTTATATTTATTGTCCCCCCCTTGTGTTAAATGAGATTTACGCCCTTGGCTCGAACCAGCGACCTTCTTGCTGTGAGGCGAACATGCTACTCACTATGCCACCGTGGCGCTTCATTTTTATTCAACATTTGTTCAATACAAATAATTAGGGGTGTGACAAGACGCCTACTCCACAAGACGAGACACGAGATTTGGTTCACGTTATGCTTTGGTTATGGCAACTTTTTAGTCCTATCACACATTAAAGTGAATTTTATATAAAATCATGGTGTACACGACAGTTTCTGGGCTTGCTGTGTCACAAACACCAAAATTTTAACAATTTATAAAAAATTAATTACTTTTTGCCTATCGGATATTAGCTATGGATATTGCGGTTGTGATTTTCGAAAGTATTACATAGCTATATAAACATTTATTATTACCATTCGATGAGTCTCCCCATACAGTCTGATAGAGCGCTTGGACCCAGAAAGCCCTTCGCGTGACGTCACACTTAACAAGCGGATTAATAACCATAACATTGGATGACATCAAGTACAATAATAAACGAAGAAATTTAAGTAGAATAAAACCAACGATACTACTAATAATATAATAATTTTAAAAAACATATGAAATAATATTTACAAAGTCTTTATAAAATTTCAAACTTTTTACACTTTTTTTTACTATAAACATTTTGTGTTGTAGTAATTAAACACTTTAAGTCACGAAGAAAATTCTGCAAATTGTGTAATGATGAAGGAAATTCACATTTGTGAATATAATGGTTACCCATAATAATAAATAAATCAGTTAAATGTCTGTTGAATGTCTGTATCAACAGATATTAAGTAGACCGTCTACTAATACTCAAATGGACCATCAAAGTAAAGTGTTACCAAAATCTTTGTAAAGGCATAAACACATTAAGGGTGTTTATTTGCTAAAAATCCTATTAAAATCAGTTTTATTTGCATTGTGCAACATATGTTTGTATGGTCTTTATGCGTAGTGTAGTGAAAACAATAAATTGTTGTATGAATGAATTGTTGTATAAGAGTGCTTTCACATCTGTGGTTCGGTTCATTTAGTCCAGACCAAGGGCAACGAATGATACATTGGAGCTTTTTTCTGCCGTTTGGGTCCTTTTCACACCACACTGACTGCTTTGGTCCGAACCCGTTGAAAAGAAGCAAAATGCAGTCATGTGACAAAATCCTTATCACTCATTGGCCAGATGTTATTGAACGTGTTTCCTCACCTGCTTTTCAATTGGTCAGAATTAACATGTGGGAAAATGCCAATGGAACTCCCGCAACAAAAGAAACCTGCGGACACACAATGTCACTGCACTGGCTGATTGTATGCCTGGTCATAATATACTATATAGTTTGTATACATCACTTTAGACAAACTATACGTTTGCAGAATGAAGCACAGCTGTGGCTTTAAAACAATGTTTTAATGCATTGTGAAGGCAATAGGAGAAGGCATGAATTAGTTTAGTTAAACTACGACATGGTAATCTTCCGGAAATATTACCAACCAGGGTTCAACGCTAAGGAATTTTTGTACTGGCCCAATTGGGCCAGTGGTTCAGATTTTTACTTGCCCTGCCAAAATTTTCACTGGCCGCACCAAAAAGAGAAGTTAATAGCTGTTTCTTAGCCACATATTTTAAATAATGTGTTAAAAATAATATCTGTGAATGTAGAATAATGTTTTTTAAATGTTAATAAATATATGATGAGCAAAATTCTAAGTGTTATGCAAACAAAAAGAGCAGGATGGAAGTTCTAAATTATTTAAATAAATAATAAATAATTATTTATATAAATTATTCATTTTTTCCGTTGTGTTGTACCCACATAAGTATCTGCTTCAAGACGTTTTCTTTTAGCCTCATAATTTAATGTTGCCGTCTCTTCGCTGTACTGGTTGTTACAAATAAAACATCCAATCAGATAAGAGGAACTAAGAAGCAGTTTGGTGTTTACGGCATTACTGGAAAGGTAGCATTTAAAGGCTTAAAAGCACAAACTGTTTCGCGATTCTAAGACTGTATTTGCACCCAACTGACAAATAGTTGCAGGGAAATTAAACATTAATAACAAGGCCGGGCCAGTAACAATCCTGTCTACTGTCCCAGGCATCTCTCATGTTGGCCCCGGGCCATCAGGCAGTCCTTATTGTTGACCACCTCTTCAGGTAGGTCTCGGTACGCTTTTTTGGTCTACTTCTGCCACGCACCCGAGTACGATTGCTACATTCACACCTGCCCAAGCAAACCGTACCAAGAGGGAAAACAAACTCTAGAGCGATTCAACTAAACTAAATAAGGCAGGTGTGAAAGCACCCTAAATAATTTTCCGTTAAAAACGTGTGAAGGTCATGTGACCATCACAAAGAACCAGGGAAGAACGCAACATCACAGGACGCGTTCTCTGTTCTCGCGGTCACCTTTTTCTGAGGACACCTGGCAAGACAGGTCTCCACAAGAACGCAAGTCCGTTCTTGGAATTGAAAAACAGCCTTTAGCTCCAACCCTAATCAAACACACCTGAACGAGCTAATCGAGCTCTTACTAGATATACTAGATACTTCCTGGCAGATGTGTTGAAGCAAGCAGGACACCGGCCCTTCAGGACCGAGCTTGGACACCCTTAAATTAGCATATATACGTTTTAAAATAAATATATACATGTTTTCTTCATAAATTGCTCCAGGTCATGTCGACTGTAGAAAATAAACACAGTCAGATGTGAAGAAAAACTCAAAGAAATGATGCGTAAATGGTTTGAGTGCTTTTATGTTGCTACGCGGAGCACAAAAACACGATAACCGCTATGTATGAAAGGATGGTTTATTTCCCACTGTTTCCTCTCTTCCCCTTCAGGCTGTTTGTGACACTCCAAATAATAGTGTCTCATACAGTACAGCACATTTATGCATTTAGCAGATGCTTTCATCCAATGCAACCTACTGTACAAAAAAGGACACATTTCCTAGTTTGTGTTCCTCAAATGCAGTACAACAAAATATGGTTAGGTTGTGTGAATGTGTGCTGTAACTAACCATGCGATGCTGAAATGAATGGACAGCTTTTTTTATGTTTTTCATTGCTTTTAATGTCAACAGCTACCGCCTTTCCTCTGTGCTCTCAGACACGGAGACCTGCAGGAAAAACACACACATATGTATGATCATGCATATGGACACTGAGCACATGCATGCAAAAACAGCTCATGAGATCAGTCTAGCTTACATTTCTGGCCTTTTCTGGCCCTGCCTGAGGTTTATCTGTACATTATGTTCGCTTTCAAGTAAAATCGTGTAAGATACATGAAATTCCCCCCCCATACTCAAGGATGAGCAGGACGCGTGCATGTCTCTGGGGGATTTTGGCTGACCTAAAGGGCTTGTTGTTCTTAGCTGGCGAAGAGGAGGAAATGAGTGTGGACAAAAGTATATTGCGTCAAGCAGGCTAGAAAAGTCTCTCGTCGTGTCTCATTGCCGCGGCTGTGTAATCCAGAAAAAACTGAATCCAGGAAATAAAACTAATTAAATAAAAACAAATAAACTGAAAGGTCTAGCCACTTTAAACCATTTGTATAATAACAATGTTTTTTCCTCCTTCTCTCTACTATCAACTAAATTTGACCTCCCTAATATTCATCTTTTCCGTTTCTTTCAAGTGAGACATTTTGCTCAAATTGTTCCCCCATTTTCCAAATTCAATCAGAGTTTGACCAAATTCTTAATCTCAATCCAAGTCAAAGATGACTGATATGTACAATTTATGTTAGAGTAACTTCTTTGCTTCCATCTCCAATTGGTTTACTTAAACAAACATGGGAGCAAGATCTGAGTATTGAGATTTCTAAGCACCAATGGAAGGACATTCTCAGTTTAGATCACTCTTCATCTATTTGTGCCAGACAAGCCCAACTGCGATTACCGTTTTCAAGGTTTTGAAAAGTCAAGGTTTTCATGTCGCCAAAAATACCATATCTAAGGCATGAGTAAGATTTATTTTATTTTATTTTTTTTGGTGTAAATTGTGAAGACATCTATGTTTTTGAAACAAATGAAGACAGGAGAAGTCAATAATTCACTTAAATTATGTAGCCTGACATGTTTACTGCTCCAAAATACTTTAAAGGTTTCTCAAAATAAAATATATTGTGTTCAAAGGGGGAAAATGTTTTGTTTTTTAGCCAGACATTTAAAAATAATATAGTTTAGAGCAGTAAACACAATACCGTCATACTATGAAACCGTGATATTTTTATCCAAGATTATCATACCGTCAGAATCTTATACCGGCCCATGCCTACCCTATTACAATGTGTAGTACTTCATAGGACCCATTTCACTAATGCCAAACTTTCTAAAATATTTGCGGACAGAAGCGATGCCTTAGTTGTAAGCAGTCACTGGCTGATTACCTTCACATGTTTCGGTCCTGTTCAAAATTAACAAACCATTGGTCTAATATTTTTAAAATTCTTTCTCAAGCCGTTAATACAATCATCACTCCTGCATCATTGCTTTTACCACCTTGCTCACCAAGCGTGCAATTCTCCTCAAATGGAAACATGTGTCCCCTCCATCATTAGAACACTGGATTAAAGAGGTCCTACAACGCATCTATCTTGAGAAACTGAGGCCCCGTTTACACTAGTGCGTTTTAGTTTGAAAACGGCGTTTTAGCATGAAAACGATCCGCGTCCACACTAGGGTATCTAACACAAACTTTTCTTATTTCCTTCAGTCTCCTTCCCTGTTCCTTTGAGATGCGGGGTCCAGAGCTTATATTAAACCATCATTAATTCAATTAGGACATAACTTTTATAAACACGTCTCAGGAAAAATATTACCAATGTGCAGAATATGTCAGTGAAAGACACTTTAGTTTGGCATTTACGTAAAATGAGTTTTAGGCAACAACAACAAAAAAAAATGGGTCTGTAAAACCATGACAAAATTAAATAGAACACATATAAGAAATGAGATGCTGCGAGCTTCCTGTTGATCACATGACCTTCACCTTCACACCAAAACAATTTCAACTTTAATAAAATAGTGACTTTTTTTCTTTTATTGACTATTTTATTTAGTTTTTTTCTTTACAGTGAAAATGTATAAATATTTAAGCACTAAATCACTGTCAATGAAGATCATTTGTAAATTGCAAATAAAAATAATTTCAGCAAGGAAACGGCTCACACCACTAATGGTTTGTCGGGGCCCCCTAGTGGTGGCAGGGCCCTAAGCAGCCGCTTCATTCACTTATAGGGAGGGCCGGCTATGCTTATTCCGAATATATGTAAGAGACACTTGTCAGATTTTATTTTAAAAAGCAGCCGTGAGGTTCCTCTTTATTTTCTGTCTGATTCAGGCAGCTAACACTTCTAACAGCTACTCTGACTGACTGTTTACATAGCGTGGAGCTGATCTGCGAATCACAGCACATTATGTTAGCTGACTAATCAGAGCCTCTTGAGGGCGGGCCTTTCAGAGGAACTAGGAAATATGACAGTTGTTTTCATGTTAGCTGAGTAGCTGTATATAACTAAAGTAAGATATATGAAAAAATACCCTGATTTTCTACAGATGAAGCATGAGCACACATTGCTTTTCGTCTTATAAACACAACCAAGTTTTAAAAATAAACTGTTGACCACCCCTTTAACACATTTGAATCATTTTTGTTTGCTGTTGTTTTTATCTTGTACTTATATTTTATTTTATTTTATTCTTTCTGTAAAGCACTTTGAATTACCATTGTGTAGGAAATGTGCTATATTGATAAAGTCTCCCATTGCAGATGCACACATTGCAATATCGATGCTAAAACGATATATTGTGCAGCCCTACTGTGGACAAAAGTATATTGCATAAGGAGGACTGAAAAAGTCTCTCTTCTTGTGGCATTGCTGCGGCCGCTGTCAAGGGCATCTTGGCCACGGCTTGAGTCACTGTGCTCGGGGCTCCACACGGCCTGCTGTCCCCGAAGCCAATGATCAACATTCTCTCTGTTTCAGTGACTCACAGCGATAGTCAGCAAGCCCTCAACCCTCTTCTTCATGTCCCATGACAGCACAACAAACCACAGGAGAGGACGGGAAAGTAAAGCTGCGTTTTTTGTGAAAATGCACCTTCGGATTTTAGTGTGTTTTGCAGGGTGGGACAAATGAAAGGCACCAGGAGCTCATTATTACACTAGGTTTTATGATTTACCAGTTTGGAAAAGTCAATGTTTTAAAACTGATAATTTGGATGTGTTATGATATATGTAAGTGTTTTTTTTTTTTTTTTTTTTTTTTTCGTGTTTTTTTTTTTTACTTTTTTTTTTTTTTTTTTTTTAAACAGCAGTATCTCCAGCAGAAAAGGACCCGTGTCTAAAGCTACTGGTCAGGAAACATCTGAAAAACAAATCACTTATAAATTGACATACAAGCATGCTAGACTTAAACAGTGCAGTGGCTTTATATCCAAAGAAAAGAAAGATATCCAAAGATGCCTTTTCAAATTGTAAAGAATGAAGTTGTAAACTAATGAAGACAGCAGAAGACAATGATTTATTTGAATTATTTAGCCTGGCATGTTTACGGTTTCAAAATAGTTCTTAAGAAAACGTATATTGTGTTCATACATATTTTAGAGCAGTAATCAAAATGCCTTGATACCGTAATATTTTTATCCAAAATTATCATACCTGCTGTTTCTCAATATTGGTCTTGTGTCCTCGTGTTCTCGTGTAACGTCGTCATCAACTGCCAAAGTTCAGTTCCAATACTCAAGACCGCAAGAACGGAGGATGCGTGAAAGTTCCCGCATGTGTTCTTGATATCGAGGACGCACCAATGCAGACTTGAGCACCGAACTCGCTCTAGAAGTCCCAGAAGTCATTGCGACTGTAGGTGGGAGGCGCAGCATTTTATATAGATTTCTTATTAAAGTTCAGAGATATACTTATCTACCTCAGGAGTTTCCCTAAATGAGACGGTGAAAGTAAACATTTTAAAATCTGTTTAATTTTGTTGTGCAGCGTATATTTATAATGTCTTTATGCAGAGTATATATTGTGAAACGGGGGAAAACAATAAATTGCTGTATGGATGCTGTAATGTTGAAATAATTTTCGGTTAAAGATGCGTGAGTGTCGTGTGACCATCAGGAAGAACGCAGCATCTCATTTCTCACAGGGCCCGTTCTCTGTCCTTGCGGTCTCCTGAGTTCGTTCTTCCGAGGTGACCTGGCAAGACCGGTCTCCACAAGAACAAGAGTCCATACTCTGCGTTCTTGGAATTGAGAAACAGCCATCATCAGAATCCCAAACCAGCCCATGCCTACAGTATATTACACAGAAAGCATGCCTGCAGCAATATGATCTTAGGGTGCTTTCACACCTGCCTCAGTTAGTTCAGTTAAAACGTACTAGAGTTGGTTTGCCTTTTTGGTGCTGTTCGTTTGGGCAGGTGTGAAAGCAGCAGTTGTACTCTACTGCGGACCAAACAAGAGTACTGAGGCCTGTTTGAAGAGGTGGTCTTGGTACGCTTTCAAACAAACTCTGGAGCAATTCATTTGTGGTTAAATGGTGAACTGACCAAAACACAAAAAGTACTTTGCTTTTTTTGGACTAAATGAGTTGCCATGGTCAGCTGTGACGTGCATTCTGGGTTTGTTTTTTGACACTTTTATAACAGGTCACAGATGAATGTGGTGTTTTTAGGACGTTCATACTGCCTCCTCACTTTTCCTCCACTCTTTGTTTACTTCAATTCAATTTATCTTTATTTGTATACCGCTTTTACAATGTAGATTGTGTCAGAGCAGCTTCACATGGAGTATAGTAAATTGAAACAGTGTCAGTCCAGTTTTCAGAGTTGAAGATCAGTTAAGCTCAGTTCATTCATTCATTCATTTTCTTTTCGGCTTAGTCCCTTTATTAATCCGGGGTCGCCACAGCGGAATGAACCGCCAACTTATCCAGCATTTGTTTTACGCAGCGGATGCCCTTCCAGCCACAACCCATCTCTGGGAAACACATTCATACATTCTCATTCACACACATACCCAATTCACCTGTACCGCATATCTTTGGACTGTGGGGGAAACCGGAGCACCCGGAGGAAACCCTCGCAACCACGGGGAGAACATGCAAACTCCACACAGAAATGCCAACTGGCCCAGCCGGGGATCGAACCAGCGACCTTCTTGCTGTGAGGCGAACATGCTACTCACTACGCCTCCTAGCTCAGTTCAGTGTGGTTTAATATTCACTGCTGAGAGTTCAAACACTGAAGATTAATCCATCGATGCGCAGCTCTACAAGTCTTGAACCATGCAAGCCAGAGGCGACAGCGGCGAGGAAAAAACTTCACCAATTGACGAAAGTGAAGAATTAAAAAACCTAAAGAGAAACCAGGCTCTGTTGGGCACAACCACTTCTCCTATGGCCAGACGTATTGTGCAGAGCTGCAGTGTAGGCGCCAGAGGCTGGAGAACGCTGGACGTCCATTGCGGAGAAGCCGCTCTCCACACCTCCATGACCACCACAGCAGCTGCTCAGGATACGGCCTGGTCCAGGATTATGGAAACCTCGGGAATAATAAAAAACAGACTAACATAAGCGCAGATGCCATTCAAATTATACTGTCTTTGGGAAGTGTTCCCGGCTCCGGTTGCCCTAAATAATGCAGACAGCCATGTGTTGTGCACATGAGCTTACTGGGCGTTAACTCTGACCGATTAAAATGCAGGTAAGAAAAATTCATCTAGATAAATGATGCGACTGCTTTTTGGTTTGTTTCAGCTGGTTCTTGTCAAAGCAGTCGGTCTAGTATGAAACAAAACCATATAGTCAGAAAAATGCAACACTATATACAATTAACCCTCGTCCTGACCAAACGAAACATTTCGCATTTATGAAAGCACCCTAAAGCGTATATTTCATTCAAAATTAAGCCCCATTCAGAATACATTTTCATGATTTTATTGACGTAGGTCAGGGGTATCAAACCCATATAATTTTGTGGCCCACGACTAATTTGATTCACACCAAATACAAATGTAAGTATTTGTGTGACCAGTACTTGCAGAATTCACTTCAATCACATTAAAGATATTCAGTTCGAGTGGAAAATTCGCATAAGGCAAAAGGCTTTGGATACTTCCCTATTTTATAGTAATGTATAGAGATTTTCCTGAGATTTATGAGGTTGCCACCTCCATAAAAGTTTGTACGATTTTGTCCTTTTGACAAAAAATCAGGCAGGCAGTATGACTATAGACAACCCCTAAGTGATGCTCAAGCACTGCTCATGTATTATTATTATTTTTTTTTTAGGGTTTCACCTTTAATGGACAGGACAATAGAGAGTATCGACAGGGAAGTGTGGGGAGCAGAGAGAGGAAGGATCAGCATAGGACTTTGAGGTGGGAATCTAACTCGGGTCGCCGTGAGCCATGTGTCGATGCACTAACCACTACATCTTTTAAAAAAGATAATGTTTTACTTGCTAAGATTACAAGAATAATACAAAATGTGTTTGTTTCAAGTAGCAAAAAGTTTGTGATCAAGATTCCTCCTCAATTTGAGATGGCAAAGACTCTGGTTCTGTATGCGAGTAGGTTCACATACAGCAGCAGCTTCTTTCCATTATCAGCAATTAAAAATAAAGCATTATTAACATCAGCTGCATCGTTTGTGATGGTTTGGAATCAGACCCAGGTGGCTTCATGATGGAGAAATTATATTACAGAACTAGTTAAACCTGCCTAGCGAGCCCAAGGCTGTACATTTCCAAGCAGGTCTTTTCTCAGACCTGACATGCACAAAATAAATGGGCAGAAAAGACCTGTAATTATCCAGCAACTCCAGGAAACCATCTACAGGACCACCTGCTTCTGCTTGCTGCGAGATCTTAATGAGTTCTTCATTTCAGGTTGGCCAGTGAAGTTTTTATCTGTACTTTGTGATCATCAGATGATATTTGCAGAAAATACTTATGCTGAATGTAATGTAAGTTGGACAAAAAAACATCTGCCAGTAGTGTTTTTGTGACGTGTCATCAGTCGCCGTATTGGAGGTAGGGTTGGGTCGAAAGACGATGTCATTGTCCATCGCCGATGGCCAATAGACATCAGGATGCTGAGCTGGCATCACGATAATCCGCCCCGTTCCTGTCATGGCAGCAACCTGTTTGCAAAAAAAACAAACTCAGGCCCTGTTTACACTAATACATCTTAGTTTTTAAAGGGCATTTTAGAACAAAACTATCCACATCCACACTGACGTTTCATCTGGCATTTCTGAATAGCCCTCCGTCCACACTATACCACTGAAAACACACATCACGTGACCACACACACACACACACACTGTCATGCACTCGTCCGAGCTCCAGGCAGTCAGTAGGTGCTTTGAGCACAAAACCCCAGACAGCAGTGCACATCGGACAGTCGGACATCAAGGATCAGAGTGTGTCGATTGGCTCAGCTAACATTGAACCAACGACCCCTTGCTGTGGGGCAACAGTGGTAGCCACTAAGCCACCGTGTCGGCCGAACTAGAATTGAGGAGGAGGGAGAAGGGATGGATGGGGGGGGTTCCAAAACGAAGATGAGGAAGGAAGTTTTGACTGGATATTTGTGTTGAATTTGGAATGATCCGATTGGCTAGTTAGTGATTATTGATCAGGATCAGCTGCAGTCAATCCTATCACGTGCTCCTCTCGAAATTAGTTTGTTAAACTTCACTTAACGTGATATTTAATTAATCTTGTCCTCGGTCCGAGTCGTTCAACACGTGAAAGACACAGAAGCCAATCGTATGCATTTAGAGCCGGAAAGAGACTTGATCCGTTCACCCCCCCGAGTCCTCGATCTGAGTCATGTCTCTTTACATTTTTGTCACGTGATGAACGAACCAGAAGACTCGAAAGGTGAACTAGTCATGGCTCCTTTCGGCTCAGACTGTGTATATTGGTTGAGATTATATGGACTGTCCGTGTGACGTGAACGAACCACTGAAATTTGAAGACATGAAGAGGTGAGCTGAGCAAAGAGGCAAAAATATCTTCATAGACAAAAGAGCAGGCAAACAGTGAATGATTATTTTCTCTTATAGCATTCTATGACTTGTTTGTAGTGTGATCAACATTTGGGCTAGTTGTACATGTGTTTGGAAGCAATTCGTAACAGTTTAATAATATATTGGCAAATTGAACGAAATGACTCAAAAAAAGATTTGTTCATTTTGATGAACGAGACTTAAAGATCCGAGTCAGTAAAATGATCCGAACTTCCTATCACTAGTTCTGGGTAAAACAAAGACCATGCAGGTCAGGTAGTTGAAACGGTAGGCTACAAATAATTAATGTGGTATATATTAATTAATTATTCATAAATAATTAATTCACTGCAGCCTATGAAGATGATGCTATCATCCATCGCGATGTTTCCATCATACAATGCCAAATTGGTCGACATCGCCCAACCTTAATTAGAGGCACAGAATGCAAACAAAGTCACTGAACTGAATGGATCTTGCATGATTTGCTGAGAATAACTGCATTTAGCATTGTTTTTTTTATATCAAAGTATGTTCGTTTTGCATGTTTTTTTTTCTTACATATCTGCAAACATATTATGGTATTTTATGATTTATAATTCTGTCGTCCAGACGAACAAGGACGTTTGTGGACAGCAAATGTTTTGAAAGTGAATTTGAGGTAAATTCAATTTGTAAATTCAATAGCTTTTTTTGTTAAAAATATGCCATTTTAAGCAATTCAGTGTGCCAATATGTTTGTTTAAACTTTCATTTCCTTTCTCAAACAGAGCTCATCATCTATTGCAGTTCAATCAAATTCTTAATTACACAACCGTTGTAGGAGCAGCGACACAGCAGGATTGTGACGCATCATTTCTGACACTGTCAGAACTTTGTTGGAGGCTAAGATTCATCACAAGGGCAATTAATTGTTCGCCAGTGAGCATGTCACACTGAACTATGAAAGACCTGTAGTGAAACCATTTCAACAACAATTCTTGTCCCAGTTGCAAAGACACGCTGCATTGGGCTTTAATAAGTTAGTTGCACATGCTGGGTGAAGCGTACATCTGGGCTGATGTCCACCAGTTTCACATCTCACAATCTTTGCCGATCTCTTCAGTGGTGGAGTTGCGCCGACTTGCAGTCACTCTAAATCAGCACATAAACAAATGTAAAGCAAATGCTCTCATTTTCACACAGCCAAGTTCATTACAGTAGCCTGCCATTCCCGGGACGCTTGGATCATAGCACAAGACAACGAATGATCATCAACTCTCGTACGAGTTAGCATTTACTTAATGAAACGAGACAATTATGAGGACGCCCGTAGCGTGTTCTCGTAATCCGAGCAAGCTATGGAAGGATTACTATGTGTTTACTGCACATAAATAAACAATGACATAATTACATAACGATGCCAGGAAAATGCGTCGAGGGCGGTTTGGAGAGACAGAGAAAGGGGGAAGCGGAAAAATCCTTTTGCTTGCACTCAGCAGGTGTCCCTTTCGATTAACTGACGCTTAGACTGCATCCTGTCATATTTGCTTGACCGTCACGCGGACAGAGAAACAGACTATCTCTTGCTTATCTTCCCTCTCTTGTTTTATCAAGCCACCATGTCTAAAGCCTGCCATCGAGTCATGCAGTTCAACAAGTGGAAAATCTAATCATAATTCAAAAGACTGCACAAGAAAACATACTTAAAGGACTTTGAGATTTCCTCAGCGTTGGGTTTTCCCAAATACCCAATTTTTCTCTCTCATTCTCTCTCTCTCTCTTGCTCTCCCCCTGTTTCTTCATTTGCAGAAAGCCTCCTCCCACTTGTCCTTTTTGAGTCATACAAAGAAACACACTAGAAGGGCATGTTCTCTCTCTTTCTCTCTCTATCTCTCTTTCTTTCCTCTTCTCTCAATCCCACTTCCTTCCTCAACGCCCAAACACTTCTCTCCACTCACCTGCTGAAACAGTGGATGCTCTCTCCCTCTCTCTCTCTCTCCCTCTCTCTCTCTCTCTTTCTCTTTCTCTCTCTCTTTCTCTTTCAAGCTGGAAAAGAAATAAGCACTCATCCGAGATCCCTGGTGGCTCTCATTCTCCTTCTCATCTCCGTGAGCACCTGACGTTGAGGGAGTTTGTTCCCTCTCACTTCCGGAGGTCAATATTCCGGCTTGTGGCGAGAGCTCCGCGCTGGCGGCCCAGCCCCTTTCCCGCTTCAGCCTGGGACGGAAGACCCTGCTGGGGGCTGGCGTGGCCGTCATGCTCCTGTTGGTTCTGGTGGTCCTCATTCCGGTTTTGGTGCATCTGGCGGGCAGCACTGACGAAAACGGAGGGCAGTATGAGATGCTGGGCACTTGCCGAATGGTCTGCGATCCATTCTCGGAAAAAACTGGCACTACGGCTGGTGTTGGTACGGGGACGGCTATCACAAATACCCAGCTGGAAGCTGAAGCATTGACTGATCACAGTATGGGACCGCCGTTGCCTACTTATGCTCATGGACCACAGGGTAAACCTGGCCGCCAAGGAAAACCAGGATTACCAGGTCCTCCAGGACCCCCGGGACCACCCGGGGAGCCCGGTCCTCCAGGTCCAATGGGGCCACCAGGAAATAGTAAAAACCACACAGAGCGACCTGAGATTTTTCCTCTTGGAGGAAGAACCGCTACTGGAATGGGGACACCCGTCTATACTATGGGACCCCGCGTGGCCTTCTACGCAGGTCTTCGAAACCCACAGGAGGGCTACGAGGTCTTGAGGTTTGATGATGTGGTTACAAACATTGGGAATAACTATGATGGAGCGACTGGGAAATTTGTGTGCAAAGTTCCTGGGACGTATTTCTTCACATATAATGTCCTCATGAGAGGAGGGGATGGAACCAGTATGTGGGCGGATCTCATGAAAAACACACAGGTAAGAGTTTACTGCTAACGCACCTGTACTGTTTCATAATACAAAATTTGAATATTCATAATGATATATTGGTGTCATGGTGGCGCAGTGGGTAGCACGATTGCCTCACAGCTAGAGGGTCGCTGGTTCGAGCCTCGGCTGGGTCAGTTGGCATTTCTGTGTAGAGTTTGCATGTTCTCCCCATGTTTGCGTGGGTTTCCTCCGGGTGCTCCGGTTTCCCCCACAGTCCAAACACATGCGGTACAGGTGAATTGGGTAAGCTAAATTGTCCTTAGTGTGTATGTGTGTGAATGAGAGTGTATGGATGTTTTCCAGTGATGGGTTACAGCTGGAAAGACATCCGCTGCGTAAAACATATGCTGGATAAGTTGGCGGTTCATTCCGCTGTGTGCAATCCCAGATTAATTAAGGGACTAAGCCGAAAAAAATGAATGAATGAATAATGATATGTTTTTCTGTACTGTAAAAGCAAAAGGGGTTATGAATATCAAAAGAGAATTTACTCACTCCGTTTACTTTCCTTAGTTCCAATTCTGTTTCTTTTAAATTTTCAGTTTCTTTTATTTGGTGAAAGCAAAAGAAGATAATTTGAAGAATGCTGAAACCAGAGTTATGTTCCTCATTGATTTGAATAGCAAGAAAAAAACGATTTAAGTGGATGTCTTTTGCATTCATAACACGACGAAAGTCATACAGGTTGGGAACAGCTGGAAATTGACGAAATGATCATATAGTTCAAATATTTTTTTAATGCCTAAATTATTAATAACACTAACAATTATTTCAAAGTCTACATCCAGATGCAGACTATCGCATTGTCACATTAGCATTATGGTAGCTTTGTCACATTTTACTTTATTCATAGACAGATAGATAGATAGATAGATAGATAGATAGATAGATAGATAGATAGATAGATAGATAGATAGATAGATAGATAGATAGATAGATAGATAGATAGATAGATAGATCACTAAAGATAATATTATCTTGTTTATTTCTAATTCTGTTACACATTGCAGTAATGTCTGGGTCTGTTTTAACGGAATGAGAAGGTGCATATTTTTCATGCAGTGCTTATATTGCATAACAGTGACGAAACACAGATCGCCACAGGGATGTAATTCCTCGAGTTTATGAATAATCTCACTCCAGTGGGTTTCAAATTGAATATTCATAAAACAGGATATCCCGTATGTAACAGAGAGAGCGTCTCGGGTCACTTTCCAGTAAAGGTCAGCTTCACGTTAGAGAGGAATTTATGTTGTGTTTCTGGTTAATGTAAACAAGTGAAGATTTCCTTGAGCCATGAGTTTAGTCTCTAGTCAGAAGGGCTGCTTGTGTGTGATTTTTGTGCTTGTGTGTGTATGTGTGCATACTATACTCGTCTTCTGGCTTCCCTCAGTGTGTCATTCTGAATCAGGGCCTGCTCAAACACCCACGGCCACTCAAACACACACACATATTCACAATGAGTTCTGTTCATACACAGAGAAAATACTTTAGGAAAGCCACACACGTCAGATTATGCAAATCCTGCTTCATTAAGTTTATTTATTATTTTTGTGCATTTAAAAAACACCATTCAGGGTATTTACAGTATGATGCATATAAAGTGTATGTAGGATGGCATGTGTGTGTATATATATTAATATAAAGTAAAGTCAAGGTTAGTTTTTCCATATACAGTGGGGGAAATTAGTATTGAACACATCATCATTTTTCTCAGAAAAAATATTTCTAAAGGTGCTGGTGACTTGAGATTTTCACCGGATGTTGGTAACAACCAAATAAATCCATATTTGAAAAGACAACAAAACGAATTAGTTTGCAAATGAAGTTCTGCCTAATAAAATGAAATGACGCAGGGAAAAAGTATTGAACACATGAAGAAAGGGAGGTTTGAAAGGCAGTGAAAGCCCAGACAGCAGCTGAAATGTCTCAGTAGTTCTTCAGCAACCCTCTGCCTTTCGTCAGTGTAAATGAATATTAGCTGCTTCAGTCTACAATCTACATTAGCAGAACGATGAAGATGAAACCAGGGTGGACATTTCAGCAAGACAATGATCCAAAACACAGCCAAGGAGACTCTCAAATGCTTTCAGAGAAATAAAATCAAGCTGTAGAATGGCCCAGCCAGTCACCTGAACTGAATCCAATAGAGAATACAAATTAAAGCTCAGCTGTCTAAATACTATCCGTTAGAATAATATCTTTGAAAACACAGTCCCTCCCCTGCCGTCCAAAGCCACGCTTCCTGAAATGAAAATACGAACTCTAAACATGAGTAGATTGGAGTTGGGTGAATAGACGATGCAATCAGAATCAAGTTTTTGAGACTCTGTTGAAGTCTGTGAAAAATATCATTCATTCGTTCATTCATTTCCTACCGCTTTTCTGGGGCCGGGTCGCAGGGGCAGCAGTCTTAGGAGAGGGATCCCGAGGTGTTCGCAGGCCAGCTGAGAGTCATAGTCCCTCCAGTGTGTCCTGGGTCTTCCCCGAGGCCTCCTGCCGGTGGGACATGCCTGGAACACCTCCCTAGGTAGGCGTCCAGGAGGCATCTGAAACGGATGCCTGAGCCACCTCAGCTGACTTCTCTCGATGTGGAGAGGCAGCGGCTCTACTCCGAGCTCCTCCTCACCCTAAGAAGGAAACTCATTTCGTCCGCTTGTATCCGAGATCTTGTTCTTTCGGTCATAGCCCAAAGCTCATGACCATAGGTGAGAGTAGGAAAGTAGATTTACCAGTAAATCGAGAGCTTTGCCTTTCAGCTCAGCTCCTTCTTTACCACCACGGACCGGTACATCGACCGCATTACTGCTACCGCTGCACCAATCCACCTGTCAATCTCACGTTCCATCCTTCCCTCACTCGTGAACAAAACCCCAAGATACTTAAACTCCTCCACCTGGGGTAAGGACTTTCCCTTTCCCTTGGCAAACCAACCTTTTCCGGTGGAGCACAATGGCCTCGAACTTGGAGGTGCTGATTCTCATCCCAGCCACATCACACTCGGCAGCAAACCACCCCAGTGCATACTGAAGGTCCATGTTCGATGAAGCAAACAGAACAACATCGTCTGCGAATAACAGAGATGAAATCCTGTGGTCCCCAAACTGGAAAAAAATCACACCTGAGCAATTCATTCTCCATATGAAAGGCCTAAAAACCTTTTATATAAAGTATTAAATACATTTACTAGTTCAGCACTTTCTCCTTGCACCATTTGATTGTTTTCACACAACTGATTTTTCAGATTTTTTTTTTGTGTGTTATTTTTGTTTGTTTTGTTTGGGTTTTTGCCAAAATCTTTGTTCTATTTCAAAATCGTTCAATTTGTTCAAAACAGCTCCTTAAGAAGTATTATTCCCAGGAAAAAAAAACCATGACGTGTTCAATACTTATTTCCCAGGATTCAGACATGGCAGATGTGCTTTTAGTAGTAATTATTAAAGTCCTGATATTTGGATGAGCTTCTCTGTCTCTCAGATCATTCTGGAGAAGTTCTGGCATTCAGTCAGGATGAGTTCTGGACTTTGACTGGACGATTAAACACCTTGATGTTTTTTGTGTTTTCTCATTCAGCTGTTGTATTGTAGATTTGCTGGTGTGTTTGGGATAATTGTTCAGGATTTTTGGCTCAGATTTATCTGTGGGACGGGCATAGTGTTCACAAACACCTGAAGCTGCAGTCTAACACGCTGATCACACTTTTTTCTGCTCAGGCGTTTGATTAGCACTGTCTAGCTTATTTTCGTTGATGCTATATGTTGTTGTTCAGCTTTTAATTCCCAAATTTTCAGACCTGCCAAAGATCAGATCATTTTTTATGTCCATTTATTAGACCCATGGGTTCCAAGAGTTTGCATTCCCCCTGATATGAAAATTGTTTGCTGCAGTAACTCGAATAAGGGCTCATTCACACCGCTTGTATCTTTGCTTCTAAAAACACGAATAATTGAAAAAACACAGCCACAGAGCACCTGTAAATAGATACTTGTCCCACATCCGAGTTCTTCTTATTGGCCCACTGCTATGGAACTGACAGTGATAAGCAGTGCTGCATGTGAAAGTTGGAAGTTCTTTTAACTTGAAACGGTGTCTAAAAAACTCATCTGCGCGGTGCTTTAAGAGAAACAGGACACAAGCGCATCGGTCACACATTCCATAAAGTGCATGTTTACATAGAAAAACAATAGAAAAGTAGCACATCGGAACCGAAAAACTAATTCTGTGTGAACAGTGCCTGAGGCCATGGGCGCCGCTAGCAATTTTGTGCCCCATAAAAAAATATGAGGATGGGCCCCCTACTACCAAGCTAGCTATCCAAACTTTTTGTCTGCAGTGTAGTTATACTGACGTATGCATTTTATTATTGATTTTGTCCACTACTTATCAGTATTTAGTAAGAGAACGGCCATGACTGTAGCTAGCAGATGATTTATTGTTCAAATGTAAATGTAGTGGCGCCACGGTGGTGTAGTGAGTAGCACGTTCGCCTCACAGCAAGAAGGTCGCTGGTTCAATCCCCGGCTGGGCCAGTTGGCATTTCTGTGTGGAGTTTGCATGTTCTCCCCGTGGTTGCGTGGGTTTCCTCCGGGTGCTCCGGTTTCCCCCACAGTCCAAAGACATGCGGTACAGGTGAATTGGGTAAGCTAAATTGTCCGTAGTGTATGTATGTGAAAGAGAATGTATGGATGTGTTTCCCAGAGATGGGTTGCGGCTGGAAGGGCATCCGCTGCGTAAAACAAATGCTGGATAAGTTGGCGGTTCGTTCCGCTGTGGCGACCCCGGATTAATAAAGGGACTAAGCCGAAAAGAAAATGAATTAATTAATGTAAATGTAGTACAAAAAAAGGAACAGAAATCAAATATTCACTGAAAATTGTACATTTCTAAACACACAAAACACCAATGTGTAACTATTTAAATAACTGTACTGCAATAGTGTTGAATAGTGCATAAGAATGGCATAGAATAGTGCATATTGTGCGATTTGGGATGCAGCCGATGTTAACCTTGAGGAAAATGCTGCTGTGACAGTTTACCTGACGATCACACTCAACAAAGCATCAACTCTCTTCCCGCTAGTGACGGACTGAACTTGTTTTACTTGTAATTTAGAGATACATTCATAATTTATATTACATTATAGTACTCATTCATTCATTCATTCATTTTTTTTTCGGCTTAGTATCTTTATTAATCCGGGGTCGCCACAGCAGAATGAACCGCCAACTTATCCGGCATTTGTTTTACGCAGCGGATGCCCTTCCAGCGCAACCCATCTCTGGGAAACACATTCATACATTCTCATTCACACACATACACTACGGACAATTTAGCTTACCCAATTCACCTGTACCGCATGTCTTTGGACTGTGGGGGAAACCGGAGCACCCGGAGGAAACCCACGCAACCACGGGGAGAACATACAAACTCCACACAGAAATGCCAACTGGCCCAGCTGGGGATCGAACCAGCGACCTTCTTGCTGTGAGGCGAACGTGCTAACCACTAGGCCACCGTGGCGCCCCATTATAGTACTGTTATTTATTATAAAGCAGATCTCTGTGGGCCCCTAGAATCGTCCTAACTTTCCCCCTCTTAGCGGCGCCTCTGCCTGAGGCTTTTGCTTGGTCTTTTTAACTGATGATTTACCCTCTCAACCCAGCGTTCACGTGCACACGAGAGGGTGACAGCGGTAAAGACAAATGCTGAATCAATATTGGAGTTAGTTTTGCACGCTGCAGGAAGGACGACAACATTTTTGAAGTATTTCTGTTAGACATATATTGTTATCTTTTAAAACTATTTTAGTTATGCAGAGCTGATGTAGATTTGTGTAGATGTAGACCCTCCTGTGAAAGATTGATGTGACTATTTTTTTGTTTCATAAGGGGCCTTTTTACAGGATCGATAATGTCGATTTTTATTCAGTTTAACAACAGAACATCAGTAAATAGCACTATTCCGCCTAGCCTGCTTTACTGAGCTGAAGTGGCTTTTATATTCACATTGGATCGTTTTTGAACATTGACAGCCTGTGATGTGATGCGCTCCCTATATTGTTTACCACTAGTCTGAATATTTGGTCTGAAATGGCATATAAGTATGGTTTAGTAATAAGTGTAATTCCTGCAACCCACCAGCCAACCTCTAAGCATACAGTAGTCACTTTAGGATAAAGCGCGTGAGAGAGTGAGACCAGCGATCCTTGCATGCATGAAATATTGCACATTATTATGAGTTTTGCTTGCTACACAACTGTTCACATGCTAGATATAATACAGTTTTTCATTCAGAAATGTAGTATTATACTGTAAAGTTCTATAAAGTTTTCTAACAGGCGAATGACATGAACAAGTGGGCTGTCTCCTGTAGGGTTGGGTGATGTGAACCAATTTGGCATCGTATCATGTCTAATGTGAAATATTGTGATGGACGATGGCATCGTCTTCATAGACGGCGGTGAATTGATTATAAATAATGAATTAATTAATAACGAATGAATTATTTGTAGCCTTCCGTTTCAACTACCTCACCCGCATGGTCTTTGTTTTACCCTTAACCAAATCATAAATAAATAAAGATAAGTTACACACAAATTACCACCTGTCAATCACTTTCTCTGCCAGACTCTGGCATGAATAGGCAGAGTGATCTGTGTCATTATAATGGCGTCGACAAACTTCAGGAGCACAACCAACAGGAACCAACCAAGATTATCTGAGGTTTACGCTAACATGACTATGTACAAGCGTGAAAGTGAAAGACTGAAGCAGTGTACTGACGCTGTGACACGTTACCTGATAGATTCAAAAGACCGAAGAGTCGTTAGATAGAGACAAGGTTAATTAAATATCACGTTTGACAACTATAGTGAGACGCCATCCAGCGGTACATCCTTGATAAATTGTCCAACGTGCCCTGCTGTCTGGGGTTTTGTGCTCAAAGCACCCGCTGACTGCCTGGAGCCCAGACGTGCACGTATGCTAGACAGTGTTGCGTTTTCAGCGGTATAGTGTAACGACATAGACTGAGGGCTGTTCAGAAATGCTAGATGAAACGCCAGTGTGGATTTGGATCGTTTTCGTTCTAAAATTCCATTTTAAAACTAAGACGTATTAGTGTAAACAGGGCCTGAGTGTGTATTTTCCATGAATGGGTTTGCGTAGGGGGTGCGGCGGAGAATCGTAATGCTTAGCATCGTGATGTCTATTGGCGATGGATGATGGCATCGTCTCCTAGTCAACTGTCATCTTTAAGGTGCGCGTTTGTGATTTCAGGAGGCGTGGCTTTAGACGGCAGGGAAGGGATGTGTTTTCAAAGATATTATGCTAACGGATAGATTTTGGGTAGAACACCTACTGCACCTTCTCTTTGTTTGAAACAGGAACATTAGACAGTATATGATATTTGAACATCTGACACAGTAAACAACAGAACATCTTTTTAAGCAAGATGTTTTCCTCCATAGTGTAGTGTGTGTGTGTGTGTTATAATTCTTTTTTTTTTTGTAATATTTTCCTGAGTGATCAGAGCAAAGAAATTTTCCACAGTATTTCCTATCATATTATTCTTCTAGAGAGAGTCTGATTTCTTTTAGTTTGGAATAACAGCAGTTTATAAAATAATTTATTATTTTTATTATTATTATATATTTTGTTTTATAATAAAAAATATTATAGTAAACGTGCACAATTAACTTTAAGCACTTTAAGCTAAAAAAAGAAAACAAAACGATGGTATCTTGCAAAATAACAAAAAATATTGTGCACTCAATATGGCAAATCCAAAAATAAATATTAGATTTTTTTTATTAAAAGGGTGGTCCACTACGATATCATATTTTAAACTTTAGTTAATGTGCAATGTAGCTGTGTGAACATACAGCGAATGAAGTTTGGGGACTACAAAAAAAAATACATCCTGGTTAATGATGTCATAAACCCTTCAGGTTACAAGCATACACCCCACGCAGCGAAGGGGCGTGGCCAGATGTGCTGTAATGTTATAGCAGGACTCTTACTGATGACATGGAGCCGATCTGCTAATCTCAGCACATTATGTTAGCTGACCAATCAGAGCCTCTTAAGGGCAGGCTTTTGGAGAAACTAGGAAATAAGACAGTCGTTTTCATGTTAGCGGAGTAGCAATATATAATTGAAGTTAGATATATGAAAAAATAACATGATTTTTCACAAATGAAGCATGAACACATTCCTTTGCATCCCACAAACACAATCAAGCTTTAAAAATACTCTCTGGACCACTCCTTTAAAACTGATGTTTAAAAATATTTCCCTTTTTTTTTTTTCAAGGATTTTTTTAATTAAAAAAAGACTGTATAAGATTATTTTTACACACATTATTACACACATACAGTATAACATTATTATTTATTATTTTCGTAGGGTTGCTATTGCCAGTAACCTAAATCATTGGACTATCTTCACGATGTTGACTAAAGTTTTGACCGTTTTAAATGCTAATCCACACATTTCCGAAAACTATAGCTGACTCACGCGCAAACACAGGATAATCTGAATGTATCTTGTGGCTGCTTAGTTTTAGCGAGGCTACAGGCTCTAATTATAATTCTCCAGCGCTCTGCAAGTCATACACATGCAAGCACACATGACGGAAATGGGTTGAAGCTCACAGATAGAGGCTCACCGTCAGACATGTATAAATAAACCCACACGTGTGCTGTGTGTTTGAGTCAGCTGCGTTACTCATACACACACACACACGAAGAGCGAAGGCCCTCAGCGACAGCCTTTCACCCTCTGACTGATGAGCGGCCCCTGTTCGGCCCTGTCCATCAAACAACAAATGACAAAATTGTCCATCCTCCCAGGCTCTCACAGGGTGTCCGCGGGGTCTGAAATGTCTTCAATTTTAAAATCTACACTTGAAAAATGACTTTTTCTGCTAGTTCAAACTATATATTTAAAATAAGTTGAAACAACACAGCGAGGTATACGCACAGTGTTTCCATTTTCAGTAAGCCAGCTCAAATGCGTTTTCAATTTTCAATTTCATATTGGAAATCAGGTTTCTTTTACACCACCAATAATGAAATTTAATTCAAATCTGATCAGTTAAATAGACTTTCGCATTCATTTATTTGTCCAAAAGTAAAAGGAGATGAAAAGCTATTTAAAAGCAAGCGCTGTCAGTGGCAGCAGGCTAGTGCAGAAACTCCATTGAAAATACTGGGGTATTTTCTGTGCTTCTTGTCGGGTCTGAGACCCACTTCATATCATATATCCATCAGGCAGTGAGTGAAGATCCTTGATTTTAAACAATGAGTTTAAATAATGAGTTTATAATGGCATAACAGTTCAACAAAAGTACCTGAGCTGGCTTATTTCAAACTAAAAGTCCCCATGCATATACTGTTTTCCCATTTATTAAAATACTGTATTGTAGGTCTTTAATAATTTTAAACATTTATTAATTTTGCTTTTCCATGTAAAACTACCCAATCGAGCTGACACCCATCCAATCACCAACAATCTATCTCAATATATTAACCCTATTCACCAATATAACTTCATTGTTTTCCTTACAATAACATTGGTTTAATAGTTCTCCATATATGCATAGCTACCTGATGAATACACAGACCTGGACTGACAGATATTTGGCATACTTTTATTAAAACTTGTCAAATTGTTTTTAAAGAATAGTTATGTTGAAAAAAAAAGTCTGTGTATGCAACTAGAGTTTGACATGTTATATAAAATATGTAGGTAAGAAATAACTTATTTGTCTTTTTTAATGGGGCAAGTAAAAATCTTTAGTGTTTTGGCCCTGTATAAGTCAGATATTTTATTCATAACGGTGTTGAAAAGTCTTAAATTTGACTTGGTAAAACCTGCGGGAAACCCTGCTCTCAAATAAAACTCTCCCATTAGCTCTCCCAAAAGTACTTCTCAGAATTGTTCACCAAATCCAACGGCCTTTAAAGGTGTTTTATTTATAGATGGCGGAAGTAATGAGGAGAAAGGGGACAATGTGACACAAACCCAAATCTCCTATTGAGACCCAGCTCAATTTGGCCTTTATAGGAGCATTCAGATTGCTTGGTGGCCATCTTGAGTTTTTCTTTCTCCGTGTAGTCAAATGGCAATAATTATGTGCAGAGTAACCATTGTGTTGCAATTGCATATGCCATGACAATAAAATGAATGGTGCTTTAATGGTAATGGTGTTGCAATTATGGATCTTTGGTTCAAAGCAGCATTTTAAATCATGAATGTAAAATCAGTTGTGTTAAAATATAGATATTTTTGGTGAAATATGGCAGTATTTTTAAGAAATGATTTGTTATTTGTCCATTTATTTAAGTTAATTTGTTCTCATTATGAAAAAAAATACAAGACCACCCCCCCCCCCAACAAGACCACTTCTCTGATTGGTGTTTCACATTCACAGTTTCTTAAGTTTGCATGTTTGACCGAATAGAAATTGCATATTTGACGTGCTGTCTGCGGAGAGGTCAACTATAGCTCAGGTAGACACCCTAAGGTGCCAATCACACAACACATGCTGTCAGCTCAGCAGAAACCCTGCCTCTGCTTTCAGTTGATTGGACAATAAAAAATAAAAATAAAAAAAAACTTTCATTTCATTTACCCCAGCTTCATGGGGACGTTGCATTTTGTTTGGAAATGAAAATCAGGCTGTTGTCAATGTCCAACCTCAAATCAACCAAAGTCAACCAAATATCAATCTAATGATGTTACAACTTGATGTTCTGTAAATGTTACCACTATGATGTCTATCAGACGTTAGATTTTGGTTGGCAAACCTGACGAATAAATGTCAGTATTTGACATTAAGATTGCGATGGTTTAAGACACAGGTGTCAAATCCAGTTCCTGGAGTGCCGCAGCTCTGTACAGTTTAGTTTTAACCCTAATTAAACACACCTGAAGAAACTAATTGAGTCCTTCAGGCTTATTTGAAACCTACAGATAAGTGTGTTTAATTAGGGTTGGAACTAAACCGTGCAGAGCTGCGGCCCTCCAGGAACTAGATTTGACATCTGTGGTTTAAGATGTTGGCCCGACGCTGGATTTTGGTCACTTTCCAACACATCCTAAAATCAATTAAACATCAACGTCATTTGACATCGTCATTTGACATCTAAATAACGTCCTTAGATGCTGGCAAGACATTTTGGCCCCCCAACATCACAACTTAAATGTAATCTAATATTAGCATCTTATGATGTTGTGTGCCTGAAAAAAGGAATGCCATCAGAGGATGTTTGGGAAAATTTGTTACTGTTTTGAAACATGGTGTTTTCATCTGAATTTATATGCTGTGAATTGTATGAAAATCGAGCAGGACAGGAGTAGTCCGAAAGTATGAATTCATTTGGTTTTAAAGGGCACATACATGACCTCTTTTTTATATTTAATATAAGTCTTTTGTGTCAGCAGAATTTGTCTGTAAAGTTTCAGCTCAAAATACCCATCAGATTATTAATTATAGCTCTGTAAAGTTCTTCTATTACAACTTTTTGCTGTTTTTGGCGCTGGCCCTTTAAGAATAGTCCTACCCGCCCACCGTTCCTGTCAGCGTGCCTCAATCTCCGCCCTCGGCTGCGTCAGACAGAAAGACTTAACAGGAACAGATGTAGCAGGAAGCAGATCTCACTACGTTTGAGAAATACAACAGTAAGAACTTTACCAAAGTGAGTCACACACAATGCAGTTACAGAGTTCGTTCACGCACGTACGCGCGCACACACACACACACACACAGACAGCGCGCGTGTTTGAGCTTTGCACTGCTTTGGCAAGCAAATTTGAAAGGATACAGGTTTATCCACTGCTGTATGGATATCTGTTATGTTAATGTACACAAAAAACCTGATTTAATGTCCACAAACCGAGATTGAAGCATCTTTTTTGCTGACACGCGGCTGTGCTGATGAAGTAAAGCTGAAGTAAATGGCTGTAACTCATTAACATGCACTGTTTTAAACATGTGTTAAACTTAAACTCACTCTTGATCACATTTGATGGTGATTAATGACCTTCGCGAACTGAACAGACCTTTAATTCCCGGTTGTTTTGCGCACGTCCTGTCTTGTTGTTATGATTATACACGTTACTACGGAGACATGTTAATACGCAGCTGTCAATCAATTCGGTGGGCGGGGGCACTCCTACGTCAAGTAAGGTCGATCTCAAAACCGCTCCAATTGGTCCACCGTTTTTATGCTGTTAAATTGAAAAAAAAAAGGACTGGATGTGTTTATACCACCCCAAAATGACCGTCTATACACTATACCTACACATATGTCTGTCCAAACAGCTTAAAAAGTAGATTTTTCATCAAAGGTGCCCTTTAAAGTTTAATCATTTCAGTCACTAATTCAGTGATTCATTTTAAAATGTTACAATCAGCCATTTTGAATGAATCAGTGAATCACTCTTTAAGAGACGTACCAGCACAATAGCACATTGAGCTAAATTTAGTTTAATTATTGTCACAGAAGAAAATAACAAAATAATATAAGCTATATATTTTTGGCAGTGTGAAAGTCCAATGTGTGAATGAATTTGGTTTTGAATGAAACATTTTAGTTAGTATATCAGTGATCAATTGAAAGGTTACACTGGTTATTGAATGAATCATTTGAATCAGTGATTCAGAGAATCACTCATTAAGACAGGTACTAGCACAATAACACACTCAGCAAAATACTCTCGAAAAAAATCATTCCATCAAATTATGTCAATTTTTTTTTGTTTTTGTTTTTACTTTATTTTAAAATCATTTATATGTTTTACAGTAATTAATTCAGTTGTTTAAAAAAATAAGATTATTGAAATTAAAGGTTTAGAGATATCACATACACTACCTGACAAATAACTTGTCGCCTATCCAAGTCTTAGGAACAACAAATAATAACTTGACTTCTAGTTGATGATTTGGTATCAGAAGTGGCTTATATGAAAGGCAAAGAACCTCTAGGTTACGCTTATTTAACCAAAATAATATATGATTATGTCTTGATTTTTAATTATTTAATTAGGACAGTAAGGTCTGACTTTGCTTAGACAAGAGTCTTGTCACTAAACTGAAATAATGTACAGTATAGAATATAAAGTCATGGTGCAGTGAAAACAGAATTAATATTGTGTATGACTCCCATGAGCTTGGAGGACTGCATCCATACATCTCTGCAAAGACTCAAATAACTTATAAATAAAGTCATCTGGAATGGCAAAGACTCCCAGAGTTCATCAAGATCCTTTGGATTCATCTTCAATGCCTCCTCCTTCATCTTACCCCAGATATGCTCAATAATGTTCATGTCTGGTGACTGGGCTGGCCAATCCTGGAGTACCTTGACCTTCTTTGCTTTCAGGAGCTTTGATGTGGAGGCTGAAGTATGAGAAGGAGCGCTATCCTGCTGGAGAATTTGCCCGCTCTTGTGGTTTGTAATGTAACGGGCAGCACAAATCTCTTGATACCTCAGGCTGTTGATGTTGTCATCCACTCTGCAGATCTCTCGCACGCACCCATACTGAATGTAACCCCAAATCATGATTGTTCCTGCACCAAACTTCTGTGATTTCAGATTTCTGTGAGAATTTTTGGTCCATGCGTGTTCCAGTAGGTCTTCAGCAGTATTTGTGATGATTGGGATGCAGTTCAACAGATGATTCATCAAAAAAATCTACCTTCTGCCACTTTTCTAAATCATAAACTAGAAGTCAAGTTATTATTTGTTGCTCTTACAACTGGGATCGATGACAAGAGTTTTATTGGGTAGCGTACAATGAACAAAATATACAATAACTTATAATGATGGGATCACAGTGGTGAAATGATGCTGTGTATTTTCAGTACAGTATGCCCGATTTTACCATGCAAATTACATTTGTCATTAATTTAGTGCAGTGTTCTTGCCAGTTATTGAAAACAGAGCAGCAGAAATGACATTCTGCATGAATACACTTCTCTTTTTGTTTCTTTGTTTGCTTTAAACCTGCAGTTTTCACGTTATGTATTAAACTACATGAATGCGTGTTAGGTTTATCTGAATTGTTGGAACTCTGAATGAAAGAAAAAGCTACAGGTATGTAACCACATTTCTGCAGTAGGATTCAATTTTATTCAAATGAACCGAGAAACATCCAATTCTTGTTGGCCTCCAGCTCTGCTTCTGATCGCATTTTCATAATTTACATTAGCAAAGGTCTGCTTTAGGAGACGCACAGATAAACCATCAGTTATTTAAAACAGATTCATGAAAACATCGCAAGCTCCTTTTAATTTGTGGGAAACACACGCATGTCTGTAATTTGAGAGTCAGACAGCATGTCATCAAAGTAATGTGATGATATGCTGTTGCGTAAACATGAACAGCACTAACAGCGTTTTAATCCCATCTGCCTCACCTAAAAACCTGTTTAAGTGAATCTGTTCTGTTTTACTTGTTTCTTGTCATTTAAAGCATTGCTTTTTAATAGTGCTCCTAGTGCTACTTATCATAATCGCGTCAGGATAAAGTTTGTGTTTGCATAGTATATGGGTGTTTTCTGTTTTCTCAGCCTCCTGTTTATTGTTGAGTTGTTTTACTTTAACGACCATGAAAAGAAGTTATTGTTTGCCATAAAAGTGAAATTACTGAACCTACACACAGGAGCCTGATAAACATACTCATTTTAAAAGACAGTTTCAGGCGAGGCGGCATTTAGAGGTTTTTGCATCTAAACTCTTCATATATATATATATATATATATATATATATATATATATATATATATATATATATATATATATATATATATATATATATATATATATATATTATTTTTTGTTTTTTTAATTAAGCTATTTTTGTCTAGAATGAATAAAAAGTGTTTTAATA
>CAIGQQ010030348.1:5414261-5432773 GCA_903798035.1 Danio albolineatus | reverse complement strand
GTAGTATTGGTAACCTAGCAACCAACATTAAACAAAGCTCCGTGTTTGGTGTAAACCCATCTATAGAGTGGCTGACTGTGGTATTGGTAACCTAGCAGCCATCAGTAAACAAGGCTCAAAGTTCAGTTTAAACCCAACTATAGGGTTGCCCACTGTAGTATTGGTAACCTAGCAACCAACAGTAAACTTTTTGTGGGGAAATTTGTCATTTCCATCACTCATTTCTCACTTTAAAGCAGGGGTGTCCGAAGTTTTTGGGCCAAGGGACAGATGCAAAAAACAAAACGTGGTCGTGGCACAAATTTTACAGACACGCATATAAATATGTATATATGTGTTTGTGTGTGTGTATTATTATGGAATTATTTTCTACATTTTAAAATCATAATATATATTTTACTCACCATAAACTCTGTTAATGTGAACAGTGATGTTGTGCTTTCGATTTCAGAATTGATGCCAAAGTCAGGAGTGAGTCGTGTAGCAGATATACGCAGCAAATCACAGAGGTGGCTGTCAGTTAGATTGGTTCTCGATTAACTTTTGTTTAGAGTCATCAGTGAAAATGTTCGCTCACATATATATGTGGAGCCAAACAGACTCATCATCCTTTTTGAATGGCGTCTCATCAGGGGAAATTTTGATGAATCCAAACTCTCGTAAAACTCGGACATTTCTTGCACTCACTGTTGATTTTCCTTTTTCTTGGTTGTGCCATGGCTCGCCAAAACGTGGTTATCAATTATGTTTCCCTCAGTTTGGTGGTTCGTTTTATGTCATAACAGAAAATGCTGCCTAATTGAAGACGTGTGATAGCGACACCCGGTGGTTATTTATTGAATTATGTTTATTTTTGTACAGCGGCCAGATTCTAATAATATTTATAAAAAGCCTCGCGGGCCGCCACTAAACTGATTGCGGGCCGCAGATGGCCCACAGGGCCGTAGTTTGGACACCCCTGCTTTAAAGTGCGATAAGATCCCAGCTAATTGGGCCTTATTAAGCAAAATGGTGTGTTTGTGGAAGATGTTGAACAATTTCAGCTAAAATCTTTTTTGTTGTACTATAATTCATAATTGTGTAATTCATAAAAGTGTAAAGGGTCATTATGCAGCCTGAAGCCTGTATGTTTTTGTTTTTAGCGTCACATGCTTCTAAATCCTGGATGCGACGAGAACACAAGAAATGGTTTGGTTTCTAAGCTCATCTCCCGGAAAAAAAACAGACGAGCTTCAGGTTTTCATCATTCAGAGTCGTAATCGATTGAAAGCCCAGTCATGTGAGTGTTGATATTTCACTATGATGTTGTCTCTGTATGTATGATCAGTCTGTGAATCTACACCCGTTTATTAATGACTGTTTATCAATGTCTCTGACCATAATGTGAAGTGAATGACCCTCAAACAATGCCCTAAGTGTGCGCGTCTGCTGTAAATGAGTATGTTGTAAATCCTAGTCGTGAATTAGTTTTGGATGTGGAAATACTAGCAGGAATAAAGCTCCTCGATGTTTTTATTAAGAAGTATGTGGCTTTATTAGCTAATATTCCCAATGAAAATATAGTTAATCCACTGAAACTTAGTATTTAACACTGGACGGGGATCTTCTTGGTAACTGTAATATGTGGACGATCTGCATTTAAAATGATGTACTGTATATTTCGCAATAATCATGAGCTGTAAAATGTATCTGAATATATTCTGTTGTAAATGTCACAGCTAATAGATTTTTGCTTTTGCTAATAAATGGGATTTTTGTAACATTTCGGGGTGGCTTGAGTTACTTTAAAGGGATTTTTTTTGTCATGTTTGCTTTTATATGTAGGCAGCTGACTTGTTAGGGGGCATCCTTACTTAAATACAAGTTTTAATTGATTCGTTTTGCATGTAATATGACAAAATATACATAGATGTGTTCATGTTTTAGGAATTTAAACGTAATCGATTTATTAATTTGTATTTATTTTGCACGGTCAGTCTTCTCTGGAATACAGTTCCTACTGATTTAAGGTGCATCACAAATTACTCAACATTTAAATACAAGTTAAAGAAATGGCTAAAAGCAAATTAAGTGTGTAATCATGTGTAATTTCCCTTTCTAACCTCTTATGAAATACTTACTATATGTTTTATCCTTTTGTTGAATGTAATTTTACTGTTATTGCATGTGTGATAATGTGATTTTTGATTTTAGGTTGCCTTGTTAAGATCTGGCAGGGGGCAACAGATGAAAATTAGCCCTTGCGGCTAACTCTGGCATTGTCCCTGTTAAGTAAAAATAAAATACAAAAAAAAAATTAATTCGTTTTTTTAAGTTTTAATTTATTTAATTTGTTAAAATTTTCATTTGTTTCTAAATCCATTTAACTTTAGTCATTTAAACTTATTTAATTTATTTATTGGCTGCGTGGTGGCTTAGTGGTTAGCACTGTCACCTCACAGCAAGAAGGTTGCTGGTTCGAGCCTCGGCTGGGTCAGTTGGCATATCTGTGTGGAGTTTGCATGTTCTCTCCGTGTTGGTGTGGGTTTCTTCTGGGTGCTCCTGTTTCCCCCATAGTCCAAACATATGCGCTATAGGTGAATTGAATAACTAAATTGGCCGTAGTGTATGAGTGTGTGTGAATGAGTGTGTATGGGTGTTTTCCAGTACTGGGTTGTGACTGGAACAGCATCCGCCATGTAAAACATATGCTGGACAAGTTGGTGGTTCATTCCGCTGTGGAGACCCCTGATAAATATAGGGACTTAGCCGAAGGAAATTTAGATTTATTTCTAAATTTATTTATTTTCAGTTATTTAAACTTACTTGATTTATTTGTTATGGCAACATTTTTATTTTCAGTTTTATTTATTTACAAATGTATTCCTTTCTGTTTTGTTGCATGTTCTCCCCATGTTGACGTGGGTTTCCTCCGGGTGCTTCGGTTTCCCCCACAGTCCAAACACATGCGCTCTGGGTGAATTGGATAAACTAAATTGGTCGTAGTGTATAAGTGTGTATAAATGTCAGAGTATATGCGTGTTTCCCAGTACTGGGTTGCGGCTGGAAGGGCATCCACTGCGTAAAACATATGCTGGATAAGTTGGCGGTTCATTCTGCTGTGGCGACCCCTGATAAAATAAAGGGACTAAGGCCCAGGGATGTCAAACTCAATTCCTGGAGGGCCGCAGCCCTGCACAGTTTAGTTCCAACCCTAATTAAACACACCTGATCAAACTAATTGAGTCCTTCAGGCTTGTTTGAAACCTACCAGTAAGTGTGTTGAAGCAGGGTTGGAACTAAACTGTGCAGGGCTGCGGCCCTCCAGGAATTGAGTTTGACATCCCTGGACTAAGCCAAGAGAAAATGAAGGAAACTTGCTATTTGCTCTGGCAACATAATTAGTTTTTCATTTACATTGTTGGATTTCAGTTTATTCCTTTTATTTGTAGTTTTCTTTTTTAAATTTTGTTAATAATTTTTTTTTTATTAACACTTTTCCTTTTTTTAAGTTTTGTTTTGATTATTTTTATGTTTTTATCTTTTTAATTTCTCTTTTTAAGATTTATTTTTATACATTTTCTCAATTTAATTAGTTGCAAGACAAATCTTAAAATAAAATTTTCTGTTTCTCATCAAATATTTATATTTGATTTATTCCCATTACTGAAAACTACACTAAAAAGAAATTAAATGTTATTTTACTGTACTGTAAGTTAAATTACATTTCACATTTATTTCTTCATCCTAATATTCCTTCATTAATTTTCTTTTCAGCTTAGTTTCTTTAATAATCCGGGGTCGCCACATTGAAATGAATCGCCAACTTATCCAGCATTTGTTTTACAAAGCGGATGCCCTTCCAGCTGCAACCCATCACTAGGAAACCTCCATACGCACTCATTCACACACATACACTACAGACAATTTAGCTTACCCAATTCACCTATAGAGCTTGTATTTGTACTGTGGGGGAAACCGGAGCACCCGGAGGAAACCCACACGAACACGGGGAGAACATGCAAACTCCACACAGAACGACTCAACCAGGGCTCAAACCAGCGGCCTTCTTGCTGTGAGGCAAACCCATTGCGCCACCGTCACGCCCCTTCATCTCATTATTTGTTATTGTCATTTTTGTCAACTACAAAAAAATATTGCATAACATTCCTACTTGCATTTTACAAGAACTTTTGCACGGTCAGACCAAGTTTCTAACTTTCATCTCTTCACAAAATCAATGCAAGAGTAAAAGCGGCAAAAGCTGAACAAACATCATTAACAAACCTCTCTGCATGCATATACCTCTATAAAGGAGTATGTTTGCAGGAAATCAGAACAAAAGAGAGAAGAAAAAAAGAGAGAAAACCGTCAGATGTAGCGATAAAGAAAAGAGGAGAGATCACAGCTAGGTATAATGAGTGTGAAATGTCACATGTCCGGAGGGGAAGCGCTTCCTGCTAATCAGAGCTGATCAGTGTTTGAAAACAAGCCGTTCGACACACACATCGGCTTATAGAAACAACAAAAACAGGCTCTACCGCTGCGCCGCGACACGCTTCATTTGCAGACATTACACATCTCCAGCACTCGGCACATATCGAGGGGTTCATCGCCACCCTTGAGGGATTTTTAATTGCGTTTTTTGAGCCTCTCGTTTAAGAGCGTGCAGCATATCTGCTCTTTCATTAATGGAAGCTCTCTCCGTTAAACGATATCATTAACTCCTAATGTCAAAGCTTGATAGCTCACAGCCAACTTCAGGACAGCCAAAACCAGACGTTAGACACTTTTTGTACAATCTGAAGCCAGATAATTTTGTGTACTTTAGTTTAACCAACAATAAATATTTGCTCTAAACCAGTGCTTAATTTGGGAGTTGCGAGGTCCCGGAACAGATCAGGGTAACGGATCTGGCATGTTAGCCGAGAATGGAGGGGTGTCACGGACGAAAGTGAAGAGGGGAGGTTGTAGGTGTCGCGGACGAAAGTGAAGAGGGTTGGGGAGTCGCGGAAGAAAGTAAAAGTGAACAGCAGATATGGGAGGAGGGCGGTTTAGTAGGGGGATAGGTCCAATGAGGTGCCGGATCCGGCATGTTCTGGTACAAGTTAAGCCCTGCTCTTGATCCTTGTGCACTGTTCAAAATTACTACCACTTTGTTATGTTTGGGATGAAAACATGCACTAAATTAAACTTATTATTATTATTATTATTATTATTGCATAAATATGTTAATCAACCTCAGTCCTGATCAAAACTACTAAATTGTTTAGACCAGTGTTTCTCAACTGGTGGGTCGCGACCCAAAAGTGGGTCATGGGAACATTTTTAGTGGGTCACGGAGTGTGTGTAAAACATTCGTTTTTAACTTATTTACCGGATTTTATTTTGAAATGCTCATACCGGACTTTTATTTTGAATTGCGCAATCGTAATATTTGTATAATTTGATACATTTTGTCCAATGAAATCCATAGAATTTTTTTTTAATTGTAAGCCTTGGTGATTTTCTTATGATTTATCTGTCACTACTTGTGTATGTTAACAAATAAATAGAAATTAATTCATTATAATTCCTAAAATTTAAATATAGTTCCTAAAAATTTGGGTTGCGACTTGATGACCATGTAAAAACGTGGGTCCCATGGCCAAACCAGTTGAGAACCACTGGTTTAGACAATTACAGGATTTTAACTCTTTAATTGGCAAATTCATTTTGTGGGAAAAAACACACACAAAATCACGCACTTTTATTATGAAAAGTAATTGTGGACTGAATGTTTTTACCTTTTATCACAGTCTTGTACAGTACATGTGAACGATTAGTAACAACATTAGCTTTGATGCATTGTTAGATTTTCATACTTTCTCCCTAATTTACTCTTGGTGGCTGTTTTTGCCCTATTGACTTCCATTATAACCACGTTTTATGGTGCATAAATACAGTGTCTTTGTTTTTGTTTACTCCATGTAGTTCTGAGAGATGCATTTTTTTTTTTTCTCTGGCCCCGTTTACACTGGCAGTTAAATGTGACCCAATTTAGATTTTTTTGCTCATGTGACACAGATCGGATCTGTTCTATGACCGTGTACACACAAATAAACACATGCATTCTGATATTCAGAGATGGGTTTCAGGCCTCCTTCATATGTGGAAATAAATCAGATATAAATGGGATATGTGGCAATGCAACTATCATGTAAACAGGCAGATCAGATTTATTGAGGCGTTCCGCTTTGTACGTCACTAAACTTGCGACAGTTGCTAAGTTTCCATCCAGCTATTTTTATTCGCATTTTGGATATGCGCATAAAAAACGGTTGATGGAAACACCATGATGCGCATAAATTTTGAACATGCGCATAAAAAACATGCGCAAAACTGAGTAGGATAAACCTTTTATTCGATAAGAAAAGATGCGCATAAACCGCGATGGAAACACTTTTACCGCATCAATTCCAGTATGTGCATTAAAGAAAGGTCATGTGATTTTGTTGTACGAGATCATGTGATGATAAAAATGTGTATAAATGGACACACCAGCAGGCTGAGCACATCGTAAAACATCTGAAATGTTGTTTTGGTCATTCTAAAATGCCTTACTGTTTAAGTAGTTGTGTTATTATATTATTAATGACCTCCAGAGTCAAGAGCGTGTGTGCTCCGCGTCTGATACCTTCATACGCCACCGCACATTCACTGCGTGTCAGGATTGCCTTCTGAGGCACAAGTCATTTATTAAATGAAAAGATTGACAGCTTCTACTGCAGCAAATTACGTTTTTACTGTTGATATTTGGCGCCAGTTAATCAGGAAGTGACGATTTTGTCCGATTTGACTTGTTGGATGGAAACTCTGCTTTATTTGCATGTCTTTTATGCGATAATCCAGTTTTGCCAATAAAGTTCATCCGCATTTTTGGATGGAAACATAGCTAATGTGGTACTTCTCCACGGTTTAATGACGTAGAAGGAAGAGCATGTGTGGAGACACCGATGCGGTAAACAACAACAACAGAAGAAACCTGGAGGAGGAAATTGGTCAGTGGTTGACGGCAGAATTTACCTGCCTTCTTATCCTGTCGGCGGGTGAATTCAGTGGAGGACACCATATATAAACTATAGGTGTATGCTGTGATGACGGCCCTTTCCCTCCTCATCCTCCGCCTCAAAATCATTTTATAGTTGGGCGAACTTCACATATTTCACAGAGCTAAAAGACAATTTCTTCCATCGTGGCTAGTGTGGCGCAGATGCTAGAACCCGCCTTTACGCATGCGCGACGTTGTAAATTGTACGGCAAGTGTAAACGCATGAATCGGATATGGGTCACAATTAAAAGACTGTGTAAAAGGACAGACAAAAACAGAAATAGGCAACAAATCGCAATTGGGCATCAAGACCTGACAGTGTAAACGGGGACTCTGACACATCAAGGTAAATGCAAAACAGCTCACTCTCACACACTTACAGACACGCATACAGTACACACATTTTAATTTGCTGGCATACATGTATACTGTAAAGTCCAGAAATTAAGCTTTTTTTTTTGCACAGGCCTATCTAAAGGGTTAATGGTGCCAACTAATGATTAACTGTAAAAATGACAAATTTTACCTCTTCCCAACAAGGAAAACCATCAACAATCAAAAATGCATGATTACTGGATATACTGTAAGGTGTCATGGTTTTGTGATCAAAAAATGTGGTTATAGTGGAAGTCAATGGGGCACAAACAGAAGAAAGAAATTAAAATCAAAGGCAATGTTGTTTCACAAGTCCAAGACTTTGATAAAAGGTAAAAAAAAATAATAATAATAATAATAAAATAAAATAAAGATCATTTACAATTACTTTTTATATTGAAAATAAGTAACTTTGTGTGTTTTTTCACCAAATCAGTGATATTTATGAATTTGTCAATTAAAATCCTGTAATTTTCTAAGTGATTTAGTAGTAATTTAGTAAGTATTAGTATTCAGTAGAGTTTTATTAGTAGATTTATGCAGAGAAAAATGTGAAAACAAATTAATCTGCAGTTTAATTCAGTGGATGTTTTTATCCCAAACATAATAAAAGGGTAATACATCTGCCCAGAGTGTATTGTTGAGTTTTTTAACAATTTCAGAACATTTTCTCAAAATATGTGTCACCAAAAATCATTCCACTAGCTGAAACACAGAACAAGTTATGGCCAATTTAAGACTTAAATTCACCCCAGAGTGGGTGAAAACATCCCCAACAGCACAGAAGGGTTCATTTTCATCCTCGGCCCATCTAACATCAAGTTTTGTCTATTTATACCCGTTGGGAGATTATATTTGCAGTTTATTACTCTCATCAATTTCCAGTAGACACGTAGAGTGGAAGTCAAAATTATTCGCAGGTCACTGGTTCAAATCTCAGCTGGGTCAGTTGGCGTTTCAGTGTGGAGTTTGCATGTTCTCCCCATGCTGGTGTTGGTTTCCTCCAGGTGCTCCAGTTTTCTTCTCAGTCCAAAGACATAAAATATAAAGCGCTTCAGGTAAACAAAATTGGCCATAGTGTATAAGTGTGTGTGTGCATGAAGGTGTATGGGTGTAATGGGTTGCCAGTACTGGGTTGCGGCTGGAAGGGCATCTGCTGCATTAAACATATGCTGGAATAGTTCATTCCACTTTGGCGATCCCTGATAAATAAAGGTCTCCGTCGAAGGAAGATTAACGAATGAATGGTTTATTAATTTCTCTAGCCACAACCAGGCCTGATTACTGCCACACCTGTTTGCGATTAAGAAATCACTTAAATAAGACCTGCCTGACAAAGTAAAGTAGACCAAAAGATCCTCAAAAGCTGGAAGTCATGTCGAGATCCAAAGAAATTCTAAATTAATTGAGATCTACCAGTCTGGAAATGGTTATAAAGCCATTTCTAAAGCTTTGAGACTGCTGTGAACCGCAGTGAGATATTTATATATGAGTGAAAACACCTCATATGGCTTAAAAATATTAAGCTGAAGTACTGTCAACTTACTTTAATAAGTTAAATAATCAAAAACTCGTCGTCATGATTTGTAGGCTAAAATAGATCATATTATTTGTTACAATGTAGGCAACTGTTGTAGGAAATGCTAAATATCAAAAAATCCTAGCAGTTATTCTTGTGTTTAATCTAATTTATTCAAATTAATCAACACCCAGTGTTTTAGGAATGGAACATTTGTCCAAACTCACATTCAAGTCCATTATGAAACCAATTTTATGATCAAATCAAGTGGACAAAAGGATGCTTTTTCAGCCCAGTGTCATGTTTCGCACTACAAAATGGGCTTTGAATGCCATTTGATGTTAACTTTAAGCTAAATGTCAGACTGTGTCATGTGTTAAAATGTGTTTAGACGATTCCTTTTTTTTAATAATACCACAAATTCAGTCCAGCCACGATAATTTGCGTCTCAAATGATGGACAACACTAAGAATCAAGTGTCTGCATCTGATGGCAAGGCCAATGACCGCCTACTGACTGCCAGATGCATAATACACACAATCAAATTTAAGAAAAAAACACTGGACAGCTGACAATGTCACTCTCCATCTGCTATAATGAGTTCTTCTGAGGATAAAGCCACGCGACTTGCCAAAGATTCATGGAAATGTAAGTAGCTGTTTTACATCTAGTTAAAGACAAAATCATTAGCCCTCCTGTGAAATTGACTTTTTATTTTCAGATATTTCTCAAGTGTAAACAGAGTAGTTTTAAAACTAAATTCTTGGTAACACTTTATATCAACTACACACTATCATCTATTAAGCATTATAGTGAATTCTCAGTCTCAATGAGGTTCATCCTTATCAATGCAGAAGACCCTTATTCATGGTTTGCGCCTTCATTGTTCATCATTGTGCACAAGAAGGAGCATTAACTGCTTCATTCCGGACCATACCTGTCAACATTGGGATGTGAAAATAAGGGATACGCCCTTTTTATTTGATTACATTAAATAACAGAGGTGTCACTTTTAAAATGCACACATCTAACTTTATAATGAAAGCATTCGATTGCTTTCCTAGCGCTTTATGCCCATTTAGGACAAAACTAGTTGTGTTTGAAAAAAGAAAAACATCAAGATCGACATCTTTAGATGTTGTTATTATTATTAATTATGTGTATATGTCTGTTCAAACATGCACCCATTACACAGTATCCACGTTCGCTCACTGTAAAAAAAAATACCGTACATTTTACGGTAAAAAACTGGCAGCTGTGGTTGCCAGAAATTTACCGTTAAAATACGGTGGAATGTTTTTCAGTTTACGGCAGCAAAAAAATGTAAAAATTTAGGGTGAAAAACTGGCAGCAGTGGTTGCCAGAAATCTACCGTTAAAAATAAGGTAGAGATGTTTTTCAGTTTACGGTATAATTAAGAGAACCGTAAAATTTATGTTTAAAAACTGGCAGCAGTGGTTGGCTGAGATCTACCGTTAACAGTATGCATCTGTAGAAAATGCAGTGAAGTACTTTTTAACGGTTCATCAAACTTTACTGTCGTTTTAACGGTTGTTACTGTAAAATAATGTACTTTTAGCAAACCAATAATGTAAAAAGTACCATTTTTTCTGTATTTACATTAACAGTATTTAACTGTTAATTTAACTGAAATTTCATGCTTTATAATTTCCCGTTTTTTACCTTCGCTCTTTTGCATTCTTTTAACGTGAAAACTACAGGCATTTTTTACAGTGTACGCTTCAAATCGCGTGTACAGAATCCTTTTCGAAACGGCGTGTGTTTATCACTATGGAGAGCATCTGCTGACAGTCACGCACCGCTTTATGACTGTTTTGAAGATTGCATAGGAGGAGCGACAGCACATGTGATGAAAAGGAAAGGAAATCCTGCTGTTTTTATATTTATTTCAAAGTGTTTCATCCCTAAATAAAACAAAAGCACAGAACTGACTCGCATGTAGGAGCAAGGGGCGGCCGCTGGTGGTGCGGCGGTATGGGCTGCGTATAGGGAGCATTGGCTCTTTAATGTTATGGCCACCCTTCAGAGAAAGACTGAAAATACGGGAGAAATTCAGGAAAATACCTTTACGGGATGAAAGCGGGATAGAACTGTAAAATATGGGAGAATCCCGGGAAAAACGGGAGGGTTGACAAGTATTATCCGGACGTCTTTCAGGTATAATGATATTGTGTGGTCCTATAGTGCGTGCATATGACGAAGCCGCGGACAGTATGCGAGATTATGAAAACGCTTTGGATGCGTGCGCGGCTGTGCACTTTTTCTGCGCTCACATTTGCATGTCAGGAGCATGGGCGCTCTGTTTACATTAAAGCCAGGATGCACTTTAGATATTATTCTCTGCAAGTCATCTGTCCTGATGTCTTCATTTACTCAGTGCTACAGCCGAGCACCTGAAATGAAATACCTGAAATTGGCATGAAATGGGAGTCTCGTCTTACTACTTTTTTGTTTTTTGAAATTAAGCCCTGGGTACAATTAATGATTTTTTTTTTTTTTCACAAACAGGGAACAATAGTCTAAGGACTTTTGAAATATGGGAACCCAAACTGCAGTCATTTCATCAGCGCAGCATTTAACAGTAGATGGAACAATTCCATCTGGACCTGCAAATTTATTAGAGCCAATATATTTAAAATAAAAATGAATCTGCTGAGGATCAGTCAGTAGCCTGTCATAACTCATGTCATAAGTGATTCCACCAATCAGCTTTCCAACAACAAACCAACAGAAAAAAATTAAAGTGAATAATCCTTCAAGAGCCAAGAAAAGTGGACACCAATGCTCTCTGTAAAGTAAGCACAGAGATGTAAATATCACCCTTCTCATCCAAGTCAATTAAAAATATGTTCACCCCCAGAGTAGTGTGTCCCAGAAGGAAAAAGACGAATGACCTGGAAAGTTGCCCACTGACAAGCTGCCCCCAAAGCAAGCCGATTAACCCCAGGACTGCCCTTCTAGGAAGTGCACTTAGTAAGTCGCTGTGCATGAAAAGAAGCGTCTGCTAAACAGCCAATAACCAGACATCAAGGAGAGGTCAGTCTACCCATAAGCCCACGCTTCTTTCCTCTGGGGGTGTCTATGTGTATCCTCAAATTAGAGTCATGGCAGTCAGGATGTCATCCGAGACGCACAGAGACACACATCAAAACACGGAGAGAGGAAAACAAGCCGCCGATGACTGACAGGTGAGAAAGGTAACTGCCTGCCATCACAACACCAACAATTCACAGAGCGACATCTGCCAATAACAGGAGAAAACCATCATCAATCGTCACTGTAATGTGCAATGAAAAAAAACGATTCATTGGATTTACAACATTTAAGTTAAGTGGTTTATATGTGCTGAATTTAAACAAATTAAGTTGAATGGTATTGAATTTAATTTGTTAGTTTAAATTCAGCCAATTTTAAAAGTCTGCAACCCCTTACACAAAAGTAAATACCTTTCCTTCCCAAAAAAAGACTTCTAGGGCGCTGTATAAGTATGCAAATAGGGACGCAACAATTATATTATGTAATATTATGTTTCGAAATGTGTTGAAAAATGCAGCAATTGATTTGGATGATAAGTGCTTATTTCAACATCACTGCCTGCTTAGCCCCGCCTATTGATCGTTAGCTCCACCCACTAAATCACACTAACTAGAGCAGGGATGCCCAAACATTTTCTTATAAAGGGCCAAAAACCAAAGTTGATTGAGGGCTGTGGGCCTAGTTAAGCCTTTAAACGTCACTTTAGGCTGTATAGATGTGTGTAGTGGCTATTTTCTTTAAGGAGGCTCTCTCAGTGGTCAAGAAGACAAATTCTTACCCAAAGTGTCTTTTAAAGTTTTATTCTTTGCAAAGAATCATACAGCAACGCAGGTTTCTGCAGAGTGTGAGACACCGAAACAGAGTGTGTTCTCTTTTTATCTAGTTTGCTAAGCTCACAAGGTCAGGAATGACATACAGAATGAATCACATTTACATCAACGCACCAATTTAACCTTTGACTCTCTATATGTCAGTCTTAACTACCACCTGAACATATAGTTTGTTAAATCACCATGTACTTATCCAGATCTTGTCTGGTGATAAACATATGTCAAAGTGGTCACATTTGGTCCAACGTAAACAGTACATCCATGGAAGAATAAAATAACAGACATTTATAATGTATATAAATGAATTTCCCACACAAAGTGTCTTAAAATTATCAAGCAAAATATTATTTACTGTCATCATGGCAAAGATAAAATAAATCAGTGATTAGAAATTAGTTATCAAAACTATTATGTTTAGAAATGTGTTGAAAAATGCAGCAATTATTTTGGATGATCAGTGCTTATTTCAACATCACTGCCTGCATAGCCCCGCCCGTTAATCATTAGCTCCACCCACTAAATCACTCTATTGGCCCGTTTCCACTGAGTGGTACAGTACGGTACGGTACGGGTCGGTACGGGTCACCTTTATCAGGCTTGTGTTTCCACTGCAAAAGGGTACTCTTGGTGGGCGTGGTGTACGACAGAAAGTTTGTCGACGTCATTTTCCCTCGAGGACATGTCTACAGTAAAGCTTTATGGGTCGTTCAAAAATCATACGAGAAGCACTTCTCACAAAACAGATGCTTTATTATACACAAAAACATTGGTGTTAAAATGTCATTACTGACTGAACATGATCTGATTATAACTGCAGATCATTGATGCGAAATAGCCTACGGTCCGCGATTATATCAAATAAATAAATAAATGCAGCATATATGAACACACAGCCCGTACACAGTCTCCGATGTTACCAAATTACAGAAAAACTACACACAGCAGACATGTATGCCTTATTTAGGTTCAAAAACAATACGAAATAGAGCCTCGTCTGTGCAAACCTCTCATCTGTGTCTTTTATCTTCACCAGTACATGTAGCAGCTCTGTCATTATTCTCTCGTTAGAGAGTAACTCCGTCATTCCCAGTTTATAATAGTCCAGGTTAAGAACTTTGTGATTTCAAACATTGACGCGCACGCGATCGCAAGCGACAAAGCGAAAGCACTCGCCCTCGCGCTTATGGGCTCGTAACCCATAACAATCTGCTCTTCTCTCAGCTCTGTGGCCGTTCAAGACGACGACAATGTTTGTTTAAGCTCGGGTCGACCATGGCTCGTTATTATATGCTCATATTATTTCAGATCATTGTCTCTCGGCTGTGTATTAAACATGGCGGGTCTTTTGTTTTCATTCTGCTTGTTGCGTGAGCAAATGACGTATCTGTAAGCCAATGGCGTTCAGCTGCGCGTGTAGCTCCGCCTTACGGCTCGCTTTCTGGGTTTGAGTACCCTTTCGAAAGGGTGACCAAAAAGGGGTATGGTACGGTTCGGTTCGGTACGCTTTTAGACAGTGGAAACGGCCTTAAAAGCGTACCGAACCGTACCGTACCGTACCACTCAGTGGAAACGGGCCATAACTAGAGCAGGGGTGCCCAAACCTATTCTTCTAAAGGGCCAAAAACCAAAGTTGATTGAGGGCTGTGGGCCAAAGTAAAGAAAAACCAAACCGTTTTACATTAAATTTGTCATGGGCAATTTATTTGCTGACATTTAAAAATAAGAAAACGTTGCTTTAAAACATATTAAGTAATGATGCAGTATAATTTTTGACATTTTATAAGAACTTGTTATAGTAAAAACACAGTAAACAATCCCATTTATAACACAATGGAGTTCAATGCTGAATACCTTAGTCGAGCTGCTCCTGCCTTTGCCCTGATTTGCTCACCAATGTCTTGTGCTTTGTCATCTATCTGTCAGTATTTACATTTTAAAAGTCGGATTCCTTTGCAACATTTAATTGAAACTATCGTTTTTTTTGTAGCTCCTTAATTAAACAAAGAAACTAAAGATGATGTTAAATTTGAAAGGGTTGCATTGAAATATTTTACTTCACCAAGTTTATACTTTACCAGTGATGAAACCGTTAGGATGATGAAACACTTTTGAGTAAGCACAGTTTGGTGGGGTGCAGGAGCACTTAAGGAGAGATTGCTATGGTAACAGATTGACAGGACAGGACAGGACAGGAATGTGACTCTGGACCACAAAACCAGTCATAAGCATCAATTTTGTAAGAAATTGCGATGCATGCAGTTGAAGTCAGTATTATTAGCCCCCCTTTGAAGTTTTCTTTCTTTTTTTAAATATTTCCCAAATGATTTTTAAAAAAGCAAGGAAATTTTCACAGTATGTCTGATAATATTTTTTCTTCTGGAGAATGTCTTACTCGTTTTATTTCAGCTAGAATAAAAGCAGTTCTTAATTTTTTAAAAAGCATTTTAAGGTCAAAATTATTAGCCCCTTTAAGCTATATTTGTTTTCGCTAGTCTACAGAACAAACCATTGTTATACAATAACTTGCCTAATTCCCCTAACCTGCCTAGTTAACCTTATTAACCCAGTTTAGCCTTTGAATGCCACTTTAGGCTGTATAGAAGTGTAAAATATTATTCACTGTCATCATGGCAAAGATAAAATAAATCAGTGATTAGAAATGAGGTATTAAAACTATTATGTTTAGAAATGTGTTGAAAATTTTTTTCTCTCCGTTAAACATAAATTGGCTAATAATAATTGGCTAAGAATTCAGGGGGGCTGATAATTCTGACTTCAACTGTATATCATCTGAAATGAATAAATGTGTTTTCCATTGATGAATGGTTTGTTAGGATATGACGATGTTTAGCTGAGATACAACTATTTGAACATCTAGAATCTGAGCGTGCAAAAAAAATCTTAATACTGAGCAAATTGTCTTTTAAGTTGTCTGAATTAAGTTCTTAGCAATGCATATTTCTAACCAAACATTGAGTTTTGATGTATTTACAAAAGGAAATTTACAGAATGTCCTCGTGGAACATGATCTTTACTTAATATCTTTACTTAATTGATATTTTTGGCTTATAAATTTTTTTTTTTTTTTTTGGGGCTATTACATCACTATGAGAGAAAACTGCCAGCTGTTTTTCCTTTAAGGTAAGATGATTTTTTATAATGATAAAATGATGGCTATAATTACTATTACAACCCCAAATCAGAAAAAGTTTGGACGCAGATAGAAAACGCAAATAGAAAACGAAAGTAGTGATTTCTAAATTTACCTTGACTCTGATTTATCAGAGCACATGTTCCAGTTTTGGTTCTTGCAACACATTTCCAAAACAGCAAAGCATTTACCACTTTCTAATGTTGCCATTCTATTTCACAACACTTAAAAGACATTTAATTTTTAGGTGTTTCAGGTGTAATTTTGTCCCATTCTTCCTGCAAACTAAGGTGAGCAACAGTACGTGGTCTCCATTGTCACATTTTGCCCTTAAAAATGCACCACACATTCTCTAGTGGGAACAGGTCGGGACTGCAGGCAGGCCAGTCAAGTACCTGTATCCTTGATACACTTATATTTATTCCAAAATCATGCAATATGTCAAAAGTAACATAATGTATATTTCTGTTTTACTTCAGTCCACAATCTGTGTTCATATGAAGTGTCAAAACAGGACAGAAAATTGACCATTACACTAAAAACAAATCCTTAAATTAGCAGTTTTCCGTATTTTGTGATTCATGTTTTTATTTTTCTTCGTTTAATTAATTGCTGCATAGGACCTCAATCATTTTTTCCAACAACTTTAAACCTTGAAAAGCTTGAAAAAGTGACTTTTATGAACATTTTAAATAGTTTAAAGTCATACATTGTCTGTGTTGGTGTTGTATATTACACTACAAAAACCTTGTGATAAACTACCAGTACATTTTCTGTTATTTTACAGACTTATTTCATCATATATTATTTTTATGTTATTTAAAACTACTTAAATATCAATAAAAGTTACTTTTTTTAAACTGCAGAGTTGAATTTTCAACATCAAAAGTGGACAGAGCGGAGATCGACATCCCATAATGCAAATCACAACCGAAAATAAACACTAGTGGATCACAAAATGGAAACTGTCATTGACAAATACTTTTTACAGTGTATTTATATATTATAAATAATTTTTCTGATATAAAAGTCTTAGATAATAGTACAAAATGAACCAAAAATTGAGCTCTAGCCCCTTTAAAGCGATACATTTCCATCAGCGCAGATAAAATAATCTCATATATATATATATATATATATATATATATATATATGTTTTATGGATTAAGCTGTTAAGGATCACAGGCAGCACAGCTAGTATAAATCGGCGGATCAAGTAGACGTGGGCTTGTTTTCAGACAGCCAGAGATGAAGGTGATTTCTTGTGCATAATGAGATTGCGATGGCATTTGCAGACCTCTTTGATAAGTCCGCTTGTCTTATCTCCCCGAGACAGACTTGAGACTTCAGCAGGACACCTGATTATATGAACAGCGCTCTCTTCTGTTACTGTTTAGAGATGCTATCCATATCTCTGTTTAAAGCTGCGGCCATTGTCATATGCTACAAATGACAACACAAAGTAGATGTTAAATAGTGCTAGATGTCTTCAAGAAGTCATTTAGGGCATGGATTCATATTGTCGGTTATAATTAAATCGATAAAAAATTAGTCTTTAAAGGATGTTTCTGTCATCATTTACTCATCCTTCACTTGTTCAAGACCTGTTTGAGTTTCTTTCATCTGTTAAACACAAAGGAAGATGCTGAGAAAATGCTGAGAGAAAAAACTGCTATTGACTTCAATATGTTTGTTGTAAATGACAGTATTTAGCTGTAAAATGAACTGTGTTTTACTGTAGGACAGTAATGCAGCATGTTACTGTATTTTAAAGGTGTAACTTACTGTATATTTACTATATGTACTGTATATTTACTGCAAGTAAAGATTTACAATACTGTAAATACATATACAGCCAGATCAATGGTGCTGTAAATGTAAATACAGTATCATTGCTGTAATTGATTTACAGTAAGTTTCTGTAGATTCTACAGGAAATTGTTAGCAGTGCACTATGGATGACAATGGCTGCTTTTTTCCCCAATATTCTTCAAAATATCTAGATTTGTCCTCAACATAAAAACCTCAAACCGGTCTGGAAAGATTTTTTGACAGATCTTTACATTTCAGGTGAACTATCCTGTAGGCACAGCAGCTAAAACAGCAGTGAAAAACTGATCACTGACATTACAATCGTATAGATACAACGACTTTTAAAGACATATAGTACACTGTGAAAAAATATGTAATTTTTACGTTTATTTTCGGCAGCTGGGATGCTGAAAAAAAAAACTAAAATAACGGCCGTTAAATTACAGAAATATACCGTAAAATGTTGGATATTAAATTACAGAAGTTTCCCTTAAGTTTAAATTTCTGATAAATTTCTGTAATTTAATATCCGTTATTTTTTACGGTACATTTCTGTAATTAAATATCCGTTATTTTACGGTAAATTTCTTTAATTTAATATCTGTTATTTTAAGGTAAATTTCTTTAATTTAATATCTGTTATTTTAAGGTAAATTTCTTTAATTTAATATCTGTTATTTTAAGGTAAATTTCTGTAAT
>CAIGQQ010030348.1:5402839-5414251 GCA_903798035.1 Danio albolineatus | reverse complement strand
TTATTTTACAGTAAGTTTCTTTAATTTAATATCTGTTATTTTAAGGTAAATTTCTGTAATGAAATATCTGTTATTTTATGGTAAATTTCTGTAAATTAATATCCGTTAGTTTGTGTGGACTGTCCCTTGTGAGGCCTTTTCCCTCATGTTTATTATTATTAAACATAATAATAATAATCATCATCATCATAAAAAAAGAGATTCACAATTTTTCTAGCCTATCTTGTAAAAAAACGTAGGCTATATTTAAAAATTAATGTATAACAAAAATAGCCAAATTAGTATTCAGATCAATTTCAATATGGTCTGCTTTTGTTGCTTCACAACTTTTTATCCAAAGCTATCACACAGCAATTGGTAACTTTTTGATTAAAGTCTAACTCGTATCAATTTATACGATCTAATTTGTACAATTCAGTACGATTTGCTCATCCCCCAATGACCCCCCTCCTTTTTAAATTCAAACATATTCATACGACTCAACTAATGGCCACTATACATGTGTTTTTGTGTCTATGTATTGTGTTGTTGTCATTTGTAGCATATGACAATGATAAAAATTCTAGTTTAAAACCAGTTGAGTTAATGGTTAATAGTGAGTTTTTGAGTGGACGGTCCCTTTAAGACCTCCATGTTTGTGCCTTTTCCCTCATGTGAAATGAGTTTGAGCCAATTACTGTTTTCACACTGTCGTTTTAATGGCTTCATCCTTCACAAACAGGCTCTACCTGATCAAATGTCACACAAACTGTTGAGATCTGACTAAAAATAAGCTTTAGCTGCTTTAATCCAACAGTGGGATTCTCCAGGATGATCTGAGAAACAGCAGATGCTGCACAGCCGGAAACCAGCAGAAGGTTTGAGGAACTTTTTTCCCTACTTTTTTATGCTTACTAGCATGTTTACTTTTGTTGGTGTTTAGCAGAGCCAGATTCACTTTGTTTATCATGTTCACATGTAGCTGTTTCTAGCAATGTGCTAGCAAATATATTCACTTCATATGTGAAAAGGAAACACAATGCTACCTCACAGTAATTCTTTACTCTTTTCTTTTTGACGGTTGGGGTTAGGGGTGGGGTTTGGTGTCATAGATATATGCACTAGATAGTCAATAGTGCCGCCACATTTGTACAGTGCTCCCAGGACAAACATTGTTCAACCGCGCTAGTCAAGACCAAAGCCAATCTGAAGGCAGCGCATAGGGGCGCCACACATAGGGGGCGCCATTGTGCCAAAACTATTTTTGAAATTATCTTTATTAAAAGTTTCAAATAATACAAATAAATTAATATTTTGGGTAAAAATGTTTATCCTGCATTTTATATGAATATAATATTCATATAAATGACATTATCGCCACCCAGATTCCGTATGGGAGTACTGAATATATTTCAGACAAGATAGAAAATAATATTTGGATTTAAAAAATCCCCTATATAAATTGTATATTATAACTATTCTTAACCCTGTTAAAACTGACACATAAACAAATAGTCAGAATATTCACATTTTTTGGAACTGAGATGTTTATTAATCCTTCTATATCAAGATCCATTTTTATACCATATACGTTTTTATAAATGTATTATGAATCTTATTGATACATCAGGCCTTTTGGTAACTTTTCTTTTTTGCTTAAAACTAATGCAATTTAGTTAAAACAAAAAGTTTGCCCATGACATTTTGATAAAATGGCAGTTTGTCTTTATTTTTACAGTTTAGTCTTTTTTATTTCATTTTGTGAGAGGAGTTATAGTTTCAGTCAATTGTTCATGCAAAGACAGACCTCTCCTAGTATGCATGTGTGAAGTGATTGCATTTTAAGTATTTTTTTCCCTTTAGGACTCCCATATCTATAATTTTGTTTTAACAAAAGTACAAAAAGTACAAAACCAAGGCATGTCAAGGTGCTATAATCATTTACTGTGACTGTTTAACTTTAACATGTTGAAATCTTGAACCTGCATACCCCTCAGTAAATGTGCTGTTGCGCCGCTGTCTGAAGATGCTGGACTTTTAGCGCTGTGTACGGGTGTAGTAGCAAGCAAACAAAGCATAAAGGCAGAACATTACATGGGTAAGATGTTTTTTTTAGGTTTCTGTATGTTACAAACCTTTGTGCTAAACAAGTATTGATGATAATACAGTCTTTTAAGAGTTACTGCATTGACCATAAGGCAAAGTAGCACCAAACTCGCTCTAAATGTTAGGCTTATGCTAGTTTTGTTGAATAAAATCAGCAAATAATGTAAATGAAATATGACAACAAGACACTGCGGTGCCAGAAACTTGTATTATTGTCGGCTGAGTGAACAAGTCGTTCATAACGATTCATTCACAAACGAATTGCTCCCTCTGTCACGCTCTTTGTTGACAATGCCCTTGCGGTCACTCATTCATCGATGTAGAAAAGTGATGTAAAATTATAATTTTCGTAATTTAAAAGATATATATTTGCATACTGACCAGTGGGAAATCTCCTGATCACAGATATATGTATATATGTGTGTATATCTCTGGCTCTGGATGGCCAGTCCTACACTGCAACTTCGTCTCGCATTCATTTCATAGGAGAGCTACCCTGTTCTAAAATGGCAACTCTTGATGCATTCCTTCCAATAGACAACAATAGCATAGGCGAAATGTAATGTAAATATCTATGGTTTGGTGCAAACTTTACGTCTCCTTTTAAAAATTGTACATATTGGTACGACTGAACTATTAATTTGTATTGATTAGCCACTAAACTAACAAAACGTGCAGGCCCGTAGCCAGCGAGGTGAAAGGGGTGGTTCTTTTTTCTCAAAAAGTTGACATTTTTTGAAGTTATTCGCCTCATTTTCTATTAAATTATGAGATTTAAACAGGCCTACTGCATTTTAGTGACGTTTTAAGCACTATTTTTACATGGATTAGCTTGTCTGGTGGTCATTGTAACCACACTGTTTAATGTACCAAAATATTTCCTAAAGATTTCAATAAAGATCATATGTTATCAGAAAAAAATAGGAATCTGTTAAAGTTTTAAATGAAAAACTGTGGCCTATTGTCATTTTATTAGGCAAATAGCAAACTGGCCAGCGCATTCAATTTTCCTCAGGCACAATTTGGCCATTTGAATAAAAAAATGTAAATATAATAATAATAATAATAATAAAAGAGATTCACGATTTTTCTAGCATATCTTTAAAAAAAAAAGTAGGCTACATTTAAAAATTAATGCATAACAAAAATAGCCAAATTAGTATTCAGATCAATTTCAATATGGTCTGCTTTTGTTGCTTCACACCTTTTTATCCAACGCTATCTCACGGCAATTGGTAACTTTTTTGACAATTTTGATCTAGAGTCTAACTCGTATCAATTTGTTCGATCTAATTTGTACAATTCAGTACGATTTGCTCATCCCCCAATGACCCCCCTTCTTTTTACAATCATACATATTCATACAACTCAACTAATAGCCACTAAACTGACAAAACATAAAATACTTTCGTTTTCTCATGATATTAGGCTGTTTTATCTATCTTTTTTGTTATAAAGTAATAAAAATTACTTGTCAAATGTTTTTCTCTATTTAAAAACTATACAGTCGTGCAAGAAGACTTCACTTGTGTCATTTTGTATGTTTTCTTGCACAGCTGGATGTTGGACTCTTGAAAAATAACATTAGCATTGGCCAAAACTGATTAGCTGAAGCCAAGTCACACTGATGTGACAGCCAACAGAGGATTCCACTTGGTCTTAAAGCTTTTTTTTTCAATGGGTTATTTTCACTATTTAAGAAGGCATTGCAGTGAAAATAGGACAAATGAGTTCGTGTATGGGACAAATTCTGGACCTTTGCCAGTGAGGGCTGGGTCTTCTTCAAACCAACATTTGCTTTCTATAACGGCACATTCAGCATGCAACCCTTGGTGGAGGGTTGCTAGAACGGATACATTGGCGGCTGAAAGTTAACGAGAATTATTTACATTATTTATTACATTTCCCATTCATTGTATTGTATTATCGTCCACCCCAGCCCTAAACCCAACCGTCACAGTAACCTGAAAACAGTAGTTGTTAGGGATGGACGGATCGATCCTGAAGTATCGATATTTTCAATACTGGGAATGTATCAAAAGGATCGATCCTTAAGTAAAAGTATCGATCTTTTCTGGGGGGGTTTTCTTACTGAGTGATCAGAGATTTTGAAATATCTAAATAATTATAGTGCCGCATATTATATAAATATTTACTTAAATAGGAACACGAATGGGAACTATAATATTCTTCCGCTGTATCTCCGCTGATAGGTCAGTGTTATCTCACGGCACAGTGGTACAGACACCACACACACCCAGCGCGGTTTGTAAAACTTCAGAGTGGAGCTGTCGACATCAGGACTGAACGTAAATAAAGTATAATCTGGAGTTATCGTTAAAAACAATCAGCTAAAGGGGGAAAAAAATCAACATTCTGTTATTCCTTCACAAGAACCTGGAAACTGATTAAAATCAGAAAGCACAAATGAATATTGCAACTTAACTTTAAGATTCAATCGGAAGTACTGCTGCTTTGACCTTTAAATAAGGTGAAGAAATTCAATTGTGCATTGTATTATTTTTCATTATATGGTGCTGTTTAGCCAATTATAGATCTGTAATTTTAATAAATGTAAAAATTGATTATTAATAATAATAAAGGTGATAAACATTTTTTTTTTAAATCACTATAAAATATTTCATTTAAGTATTGATTAAAGTATCGATATCGATGATACTTGTCTTGAAATACTTGGTATCGGATCAAAAACAAAAATATTGGTATCGCCCATCCCTAGTAGTTGTACTGAGTATTATTTATGTTCTCTATTAAATTACCCAATAAATTGTATTTTTAATCGCCTACCCCCACCCCAACCCTAAACCCGTCACAGTACTGTAAAAATATGAATTATTGTTAAACAGTGTCATAAAAAAACGCCACTATATTAATGTGCATATCGCACTTCCGGCCGGCCGCATGTATCCGTTCTAGCCTTTACCTTGGTGGAGCTGCCAAATATCATGTGATTTCAGGACCATGTCCTGCAGTTCAATGTTTAAAAAAGTTAATTATTGCAGCAGTTCTTTTTTCCGTATTACAAGTTATGTTTCTCTCTTCACGTGTCACACTAATGAAAGTAAACACATCCTAAAGTTTGCAATCTCTCAGTTTATCAGTTTAAAAGTAAATCAGGTTTAAATGGCAAGAATACAGTAACACTGTTATTTATGTCCCACTGCTAAAAGAGGAACTTTATTTTTTACTTACACCTTAGAGTTTGCGGTGTTTCACTTTAGATATTTTCTAAAATTAATGCATATTACCAATAATAATAATAATAAAATATTCTAAAATTGTAGAAAATGTTAACATTCTGCATTGTTGGGTTGCTTTTGAAACACTTGATGGAGCTGAAACTTAAAATGAAAATCCAGTTTAATGTTTTTTTGCAAAAATAAAGGACCGAATATGTTTGCAGTTCACATTAACAAGGTCAAAGTCAGATGTACTTCAAATAAACAACACTGCAAAAAAATGTAGGGCTCCACATAATTGATTCATGTTGTCACAACGCAAATCGATTAAGTCAACTTAACACTTTTAACAAATTTATGTGGATTGTACATAAAAAAAAAAGTTGTCCCAATGAAATATCAAGAATTGTGTTGTTTCAGCACATTTTAAATAAGTAGGTTTGTTTAAGCAAAAATATATATTTTTGAGCGAAGATTAAGCCAGTAAATCTAGCAAATATTGTTGTTACTTTTGTCCCCACTGACGGGGTCAAAACTAACAATGCAAAACGTTTGTTTAAAGTAAAATTATTTTGGAGTTGTTCTACACTGATAAAAAAATAACAGCTGAGTTTTAATAGAACACTAATGTGAGTTAATAACCACAGAAAAAATACACATTTCTGCTAAAAACATGATCTTTTAAAATATGGTTTTCATGAAAAATGGTACCTGCGTCCCCACACTCCCCTACATTATTTTCAAGGATTTCAATGTAAAAAAAAAACTTTGTTGAAACTACAAGATGACAGTATTCAAGACTGAGGCTCTAAAAAAAGGCAAAAAACACTACAGAAATGTTAACGCTTTGAAAAAATAATTTAAAACAGCATTTAAAACACTAGGTTTTTAAAAGTTTTATAACAAATGTTTCAGTGAATGCTATATTCATGGTATTTGGAGATAATTCTTTTTTTTAATATAAAATGCTACAAAATCACACAGACACATACACACAAACCCAAAGAAATCAAAGCTTAGGCTATATACAAATGCTCTGTACAAATCACTTCACAAGTAAAACATTCTCACCACATAATGTTTAAAGTCGCCATGCAGTGGAAATGACCGTTCATATTTTTAATAAAACATTAAAAAAAATTATCTGTGCAAATAATCCACGGAAATAAAATGTTTGTTTTGGTAATGTTCAAGTATTCAGATACTAGTATTCAGCTTAAAGTGTGATGTATATGCTTAACTAGGTTAATTCAGCAAGTTAGGATAATTAGGTGAGTCATTGTATAAGGATGGTTTGTTGTGTAGACAATTAGAAAAACATGTTGCTATAATAATGACCTCAAAATGGTCTTTAAGAAATTAAGAACTGCTTTTATTCTAGCCGAAATAAAACAAATAAGACTTTCTCCAGAAGAAAAAATATTTAGAAATACTGTAAAAAAAATTCCTCGCTCTGTTGAACATCACTTGAGAATAGGCATGGGATGATAACCGTTTTCAAGGTATACCGCTGTTTGGAAAAGTCAAGGTTTTAAAACGTCCAAAATTTTTTGCTATACCGTTCCTAAGGTATGAGTAAGATGTTTTTAGTTATGCTTTTTTTGTTTGTTTGTTTGTTTGTTTGTTTTTAGGACAACAGTATTTCCAAAGTAGCCGTTTTAAATTGTAAATAAATCTGTGTGACTGAAACTAATGAAGACAGCAGAAGGCAATGATTCATTTGAATTATTTAGCCTGACATGTTTACTGCTCCAAAATACTTTAAATGTTTCTAAATTTTCATATCCTCAAATGCAATATTACTAATACCAAACCATATTTTCCCGTTTTATTTTTGCAAGAATTTAGTCATTATTTAAATTTAATTTCATTATGTGAAAATAAGAAAGCAAACAGGACTATTTCATTTCATGACTTTAATTAATACACTGTAATTGATTTTTAAATGTCTTACCCACAAGTTTATTTCATGTTCTTTATTAGTATTAGTATTATTATTATTATTATTATTATTTTTATTCTCTTTCTTTCTTTCTTTTTTCTTTCTCTCTCTTGTATTGCAAAATAAAATATATTGTGTTCATTCATTGATTCATTCATTTTCTTTTCGGCTTAGTCTCTTTATTAATCCGGGGTCGCCACAGCGGAATGAACCGCCAACTTATCCAGCATTTGTTTTACGCAGCGGATGCCCTTCCAGCCACAACCCATCTCTGGGAAACACATCCATACATTCTCATTCACACACATACACTACGGACAATTCAGCTTACCCAATTCACCTGTACTGCATGTCTTTGGACTGTGGGGGAAACCGGAGCACCCGGAGGAAACCCACGCAACCACGGGGAGAACATGCAAACTCCACACAGAAATGCCAACTGGCCCAGCCGGGGATTGAACCAGCGACCTTCTTGCTGTGAGGCGAACGTGCTAACCACTCGGCCACCGTGGCGCCCATATTGTGTTCAATGGGGAAAAAAGTTTTATTTTTTTTAACCCAGACATTTAAAGAAAATATATTTTAGAGCAGTAAACACAATACCGTCATTCCCTGAAACCGTGATATTTTTATCCAAGGTTATCATATCGGCAGAATCTTACACCAACCCATGCCTGCTTGAGAAATATCTGAGTAAGAACAAAAAATTCAGGAGGGCGAATAATTCTGACCTCCGAACTGTACATGTGTGTGTGTGCAATGTCACGGCATCAGGTAGTGTAACGCGGAGCCGATAAAGACATGTGTTGAGCTGCTCTCATCAGCAGCATCTGTCTCAGTGTGACCGGACTCACTGAAGGTCTCGCGTCTCACCTTCAGCTCAGAGTGGCAGGTGGGCTGCATGTGGATCAGGTTTATCCGCTCTGGCAGCCGCACAACTGTAAATGACCAACGGCAGCTCTGACACCATCTAACGCCATAATAGATTTAGGTTGTATGCTGCACTGTAAAAAAAATAAAATAATGACAATAATTCAATTCATCTTTATTTGTATAGCGCTTTTACAATGTAGATTGTGTCAAAGCAGCTTCACATGGATTATAGTAAACTGAAACAGTGTCAGTCCAGGTTTCAGTGTTGAAGTTCCGTTTAGTTCAGTTCAGTGTGGTTTAATATTCACTGCTGAGAGTCCAAACACTGAAGAGTAATCCATCGATGCGCAGCTCTACAGGTCCCGAACCGAGCCAGTGGCGACAGCGGCGAGGAAAAAACTTCACCGATTGGCGAAAGTGAAGGATTAAAAAACCTAGAGAGAACCCAGACTCTGTTGGGCACGACCATTTCTCCTATGGCCAAACGTCTTGTGCAGAGCTGCAGTGTAGGGGCCTGAGACTGAAGACAACATAAGTCATTCAATTCAATTCAATTCATCTTTATTTGTATAGCACTTTTACAATGTAGATTGTGCCAAAGCAGTTTCACATAGAAGGTTATAGTAAACTGAAACAGTGTCAGTCCAGTTTTTTAGTGTTAAAGTTCCGTTCAGTTCAGTGTGGTTTAATATTCACTGCTGAGAGTCCAAACACTGAACAGTAATCCATCGGTGCGCAGCTCTACAAGTCCCGAACCATGCGAGCCAGTGGCGACAAAACTTTCTTTTTGAAAAAACTTCAATTGGCGAAATCCACGCTCAGTTGGGCACGACCATTACTCCTATGGCCAGACGTCTTGTGCAGAGCTGCAGTCTAGGCGCCGGAGGCTGGAGAACTCGAGGTTCGTCTGTCCTTGGAGGGTCACAGGAATCAGTCTCATGCTTGCTACTCCGCCATGCACCAAACAGCTGCTCAGGATACGGCTTGGTCCAGGATTATGGAACCTTGGGATCGTCTCGTCGCGGGTCTTGGATCACATCCGTGGCGCTGCATGGTCTCTGGGGGCCTCGGGATGGGTATCCCCAAGTGGAAATAGAGAATAAAGAGAATAATTAGCATAGCTGCTGTTCATAGTGTATATAAATGAGATGTGTGGAACACATTCATGCATCATACCGCTATGTGACGTATTGAGTGTATGCTTTACTAAAAAGATCGATCTTTTAATCTAGTTTTGAACTGTGAGAGTGTGTCTGAGCCTCCGACATTATCAGGAAGGCTATTCCAGAGTTTAGGAGCCATAAATGAGAAGGCTCGACCCCCTTTACTTGACTTTGCTATTCTGGGTACTACCAGAAGCCCTGAGTTTTGAGATCTTAAAGAGCGGGTTGGATTGTAGCGAGACTAGATTATTATAAAGCTAGATTATTTAATGCTTTATATGTAAGAAGTAATATTTTAAACTCAATACGAAACGTAACAGGCAGCCAGTGTAAGGAGGATAAAATTGGGATGATATGATTTTCTAGACCTGGTAAGAACTCTGGCGGCTGCATTTTGTACTAGCTGAAGTTTGTTAATATAGGAGGCTGGGCAACCAGCATTACAGTAATCCAACCTAGAAGTCATAAAAGCATGAACTAGCTTTTCTGCTTCTGAGATGGATAGCATACTTCGTAGCTTAGTAATATTTCTCAGATGAAAGAATGCAGTTTTTGTGAAGTCATGACAACTATTTTTTTTGTTGCTTTTAACTAATTGAATAAATAAATAAAATAAAAATGACTCTCTTGAATTTAATTAACTTCTCTTATTAGCTGAAATAAGGGATTTGTAGGTGCTTGGTGATTCATAAATTAAAAATGAATAGCTAATATCAGCACTTTGAGGGTTAAAAAAACACACATAGGCTAAGTTAAATTAATAATAGTAGATCCTGATGATACATTAAGGTTTGATCAATTTGTGCAAGAAACTGAACATCATTTAAAGGTCTCGTCATATTAAAATAAGTTTTATAGACGTTTGTATCAGTATGTTAGTTTTGAGAAATCTATAATCTAGTGTGCTCCAAAACAGTGACGAAATCTACATTTAGAAGATACAAACCTGATATAAACATCCAGAGCTTGCAGTTTGTCACTTCTGCCTAAATGAGGACATGAAATTGGACATGAAACGTGCTCGTTCACTCATTTTAGGGCCTGATGTGCACTTTTATCCCGTACTTGAGGAAGTCAAAGTCGGTATATCAAATAAGTGCCCACATACGGGCCCGAAATCCACGCGGGAGGACAAACACAAACACACACACACTTACAAAAGCAGCTGTCACTTCTCATTTGGTGGGTGTTTTCCAGCTGAGTTGGTGTGACTCGACCAGCGACAGAGCGGCATGATGTGGACGATCCCTCAGGCCAGAGAGAGTGACTGAGAGATTATTACTATTATTATACTATAATATTTATTATGTTATTATATACATACTACTATTATTATTATTATTATTATTATTATTATTATTACTTTTAAAATATTTTATTTTTCAAATATTTCCCAAATTATGTTTAACAGAGCAAGAAATTTTTCACAGTATTTACTATATTATTTTTTCTTATTATTTGTTTTATTTCGGCTGAAATATTTTTTTAAATATTTTTTTTTAAAACCATTGTAAGTTAATATTATTAGGCCCCTTAAGCAATATTTGTTTTCGATTGTCTACAGAACAAACAATCGTTATACAATGACTTGCCTAATAACCCTAAGTAAGTCTTTAAGTATCACTTTAAGCTGAATGCTAGTATATATATATATATATATATATATATATATATATATATATACTTATTAATATTTTGTAAAAAGTATACATTTTTGTATTTCTTTTCGTAATTGTCATTTAATTTTTTAAATATTTTTTTCTAAAGCAATTTGTATTAATCATTATTTGTATTAATTAATTATATACAATTGTTTATTTACATTCTTGTAGTGTTTTTGTTATCTGAGACTAACATCATTCTACAGTATGACGTTCTCTGCATGTCTGTACATGAGAGATTATTATTATTATTATTATTACTTTTTTATCCATAAATGTTAATTGTTAAATGTAGAATGTTTTAATATTATTTTTAGAATTTATTTTTTTACTTGTATTTTTATTGAATTATTATTATTATTATTATTATTATTATTTATTCATTTACTTTACTACTACTGCTTAGTACTATGTGTACTATGCTTTATATATATATATATATATATATATATATATATATATATATATATATATATATATATATATAT
>CAIGQQ010030348.1:5385954-5398957 GCA_903798035.1 Danio albolineatus | reverse complement strand
AGATAGATAGATAGATAGATAGATAGATAGATAGATAGATAGATAGAAAGAACCAGCCCAGATAGATAGACAGATGGGTAGAAAGATGGATAGATAGAAATAACTAGCCTAGATAGATAGATTAAAGCACTTTGAAAAAGGATAGATAGATAGAAAGGTGCAACTATAGAATTACCACAGCAGATGAATTGATGTAATTTACTATAGTATGGTTCAAAAACACTACACTGTTTACTATAAATTACTATATTGTGCGTTTCATGGCTGTCATTCAGGCTGATGGTGTGAGGTAAAAATATCCATAACAAGGTGAAGTTAAATATCGAATGAGGTACTGATTTCAACATTAAATGATTCAGACACCAAACAAACAAAAAAAAACCTAAAGCTGTATTTTAAAACCAAATTTTTATAGTTTTAAACTTAAAGTGATCATTCTGTCCTCATTTACTCTTCTGTGGAAGAAATATTGTTAACAATTTACATTAAGATTACATTAGCATTAGGTAAAGGGGATGATCATGCACTTTATTTCAAGATGGATGTCCCCAGAACGCTCAAAATAGTTAGTGATTTATTATTTATTATAAATGGTAACTGCTTTGTAAATGCTCTTTTTTTAGGCAAAAACAAGCTGTTCATGTGTCTTTAAATGTAAATAAGCCGCTGCCCCGCCTTCTTTCAGAAAAGGGAGGAGCCTTTACAGCTTGGGCCCTTTATGTTAACGTCAAGTAAATTCCCCTCCTGTGGACTTTCTCTTTTTCAAATGTTTCACAAATTATGTTTAACTGAGCAAGGGACTTTTCACAGTATTTCCTATAATATTTATTCTTCTGGAGAAATTCTTATTTGTTTTATTTCGGCTAGAATAAAAACAGATCTTAATTTTTTGAAAAACTATTTTAGGGTCAATATTATTAGCCCCCTTAAGCAATATTTGTTTTCGATTGTCAACAGAACAAACCATCGTTATACTATGATTGGGCTAGTTAACCTAATTGACCTAGTTAAGCCTTAAATGCTTTTTTGAGCTGTTGACAGTCATATATGTGTCCCGCGCTGCTATAAACACTATTAGGACAAATATATTTCGCTAAAGAGTGAAAATTGGTTGTTTTTGCGTTATTTCGAGCAAATTCGTTCTTCCAGTTTAAAACGGTTTTTTTAAGCTGCGTCACACCGATGAGATCCATGCGTGTATTTCAGCATGGAGAGTGGACGTCTGTACCGGCGAGTGCAGCGTGACGTTTCTGAGTGTGCGGAATTAAGTCATGAGAAAGACTTTGTTCAAACCAACCAGCGCACTCTATTGTGTATGCGGCGCAACTTCATTAATATTCATGATCGCTCCGAAGATTGTTTGTACCTGTTGCAGTGTTCAGATGGCAAGACGCCACGCTGTGTTGCTAAAACAAGAGGAAGAAGAAGAATTGTTTGGGAGACACAGGTCGGCAGAGTTGTGTTTATGTGCTGCAATGAAAGTTTTGTTTTAATTTCCTCGCTATGAGAGCGCAGCTGGACTCCGTGCAGCAGAAATGCGTTGGAAACCCGAGAGCTTTCCACATCTAGAAATGGTGAAATCTGGATTTGCCGCTCGTCTCCTTTTAAAAAACTACACAGCTCCAGTTCATGTTGATTGTCCTGTCTTTGGTAAGTGAGCGATCTGTGCTCCTTGTTTGTTTATTCAGATGGGAAAGTTAGTTAGTTTCGTCAGCAGTGCTGTTTCAGTGTTTATACACAGACCTTAGTCAAAATGATTAGAACTGTTACTGAGTTTACAGCACGCTAACATCACTACAGTATAATAGACTGAAAGCTCCGCTGTAGATGCTGCCCTCCGAGTGTAAACATTAACACCGCCACATTTTGTGACAGGATAGTGTATACACATACGGCTTTCTGTCGCTACCTACAGAGAGCATAAGTTATCGAGAAATGCGGAGGGTTTTTTATTTCTCTCATACGTCGCGCAGTCTAAAACACTCCATTAAAACTGCACTCTTAGCAGTTTCTCGCATCTCGTTTGTCACGGGGGCATGCAGGAAATGTTCCTGGATTAAAGTGAAAGTGCCGTTAAAGTCGACAAATTAATAATTTGGAAAATAATTCGATTACTGACGTCCATGTAAACACAGTCACTGTCTTTCTCCCCTGCGTCTGTGTGTTTGTTGTGCCTCTGTGAAAATCAGCGCGTCCACAAATGGAAACTCCCATTTTTATGCAAAACCGTCCCTCTTTCCCTCCTCTCACACTCCCACCTAAACCGAGCCGGACACACCCACTTTCTTGAGCTTTTCCAAACTAGAGGTGTGAAAACACCCTGCTGAGACGGGGGGGGTTTCGTGGCCCTTTAAGCTGAATAATAGTATATTGAAAATTATCTAGTAAAATATTATGTGCTGTCATCATGGCAAAGATAAAATAAATCAGTGATTAGAGATGAGTTATTAAAACTACTATGTTTAGAAATGTGCTTGAAAAAAAAACTCTCTCTGTTAAAGAGAAATTGGGAACAAAAAAATATACAGCGAATTAATAATTAATATAATTAGCACTTGTGTGTATTGCCTTTTCTTGTTGAATAACTGAATGCCTCCTCAATTGTAAGTCAGAATCGTCTACTATGTGACTAAACGTAAATGTTTGTAGGCTATGAGGTGATGATTCTGACTGTATAGATGAACAGTCCGCTGAGCCCCGCGAGCGCAGCCACCGCGACGGCTCTGATGATCAGGAACTGCATGCAGTCGTCCAGTTTGGAGTGCAGCCGCAGCACTTGTCTGTGTGTGTCCTCGCGCGAGCCCGAGTTCTCGATCACGTGACTGGCCAGACCGCGCTTCTCCTTCAGCGGCATCTGAGCGGAGATCCTCTGCTCGGCCTCCGTCTGACTCAAAGAGTCCCGCTGCATGAGTCTGGACAGCTGCGTCGCTGGATCACTGGACACACAGAGCACATGCCTATTATTACTGATAAGGTAATATACTGTACACGACACACACACACACATACAGTTGAAGTCAGAATTATTAGCCCCCTGTTTATTTTTTTCCCTAATTCCTGTTTAACGGAGATCAGATTTTTTCAGCACATTTCTAATCATAATAGTTTTAATAACTCATCTCTAATAACTGATTTATTTTATCTTTGCCATGATGACAGTAAATAATATTTTACCAAATATTTTTCAAGACGTTTCTATACAGCTTAAAGTGACATTTAAAGGCTTAACTAGGTTAATAAGGTTAACTAGGCAAGTTAGAGTAATTAGGCAAGTTATTGTATAATGATGGTTTGTTCTGTAGACTATAGGAAAAAAATTAGCTTAAAGAGGCTAATAATTTTGACCTTAAAATGGTGTTTAAAAAATTAAAACTGCTTTTATTCCAGCCAAAATAAAACAAATAAGACTTTCTCCAGAAGAAAAAATATTATCAGACATACTGTGAAAAATTCCTTGCTGTTAAACATTATTTGGGAAATATTTCAAAGGAAAAAAAATCAAAGGGGGGCTAATAATTCTTACTTCAACTGTATATTTGATGAAAGACTATAATATCATAAAAAGACAAAAAAATATTCATTAAGATGTAGGTTATAAATATCGCCTTGGTAACAAAAAAAAAAAAATTCAATTAAAAAAATAATAAAAACAGTTCAAATAAAGCCAAACAGAAACATAAAAAATAATTAACATTTAAATAACAAATAGATTAAAAAACTATAAAAAATTATTAAACAAAAAACTTTCTGAATTGGCAAATAAAAATTACTTGTTGAAAAAGTAAATTAAAAATATGCATTAAATTTTAGGCAGAAACCAAAGGAAAAAAAAAAGCAAGAAATTTTAAAAACAACCAACTAAAAACTACGGTTTTGCTAATTAAGTTAAGTTGATATACACAAATCCTTTAAAAAAAATAGGATAATTTAAGAATAATATTTATTAACAATAAATTAATAAAAGCGCACACACACACACACACACACTTATTAATGATAAACGCAATATACACGACACGTACTTGTATTTGATGGACTATAATTTCCAATATAACAAAAAAAAGATGTAAGTAAATTAGAAACATCGCCTTTGTAACTAAATAAAGATAAATTAAAATAATAACTAACATATAAGTAAAATGTATTTTAAAAATGTATGAAAAATTCATTGTTTTAAATAAAATGTTTTTAAAACGCAATATTAAACTGAATTGAGAAACAAAATTACAAATTTGACGAAAACAAAATAAAATATGCATTTAAAATTGTCTAACAGCAGAAGTGAAAAAAAAAAAAAGTTACATGAAAAATACGACCAACTAAACACTACCATACTGTTTTGTTATTTGAAATGCATATAACATTTTCCACATTTTTAAAGTATTTTAGTTTTTTAATAACAATAAATGAATAAAACCATGCAGAGCGCACACCTATTACTGATAGATTCAACATTTCAAGGCAGTATACACATGGCACACACTTATTAGTTAAAAGACTACAATATCAAAAAAGACAACAACAAATAAAAGATGTACATTAGAAATATCGCCTTGGTAACGATGTAAAAAATAAGCTGAAAGACTAAAATTGAAGTAAAAATAAATTAACGTAAAATGGAAACATTAAAAATAACTAACATTTTATTAAAAGTATTTATTTATAAGATTTACTCCTAATAAACTACTGTTTGTTTTAAAGATATTCAATTAAAACAATATATTAGTTTTGCTAATTAAGTTTAGTTCATTTGTTGAAATACACACAAAATCCTTTCCAAATGAGAAAACAAAATGACATTTCAGTTTTAACAATTTAATACTTCAAGCACTTTTTGATTAATTTTGAAACTACAGACAAACTAAAAACAGCTCATTCAAAAATATTAGTAAGTAGTATGTTACTAAATAATGTTAATATAACCCTCCAAGGGCGCCACGGTGGCGTAGTGAGTAGCACGTTCGCCTCACAGCAAGAAGGTCGCTGGTTTGATCCCCGGCTAGGCCAGTTGGCATTTCTGTGTGGAGTTTGCATGTTCTCCCCGTGGTTGCGTGGGTTTCCTCCGGGTGCTCCGGTTTCCCCCACAGTCCAAAGACATGCGGTACAGGTGAATTGGGTAAGCTAAATTGTCCATAGTGTATGTGTGTGAATGAGAGTGTATGAATGTGTTTCCCAGAGATGGGTTGTGGCTGGAAGGGCATCCGCTGCGTAAAACAAATGCTGGATAAGTTGGCGGTTCAATCCGCTGTGGCGACCCCTGATTAATAAAGGGACTAAGCTGAAAAGAAAATGAATGAATGAATAACCCTCCAAAAAAGCGTGTGTCATTACCAGTACACGACCACAGTGTGCGTCAGGAATCGAGTGAGCCGTCGAGTTTCAAACAGCAGTGGGACGTCCAGAATCACATACCTGTAGCCTAAACACACACACAGATTCATGAGACTCCTGAACAATCTAATGGACTTTATTTAATGCATCTGTACCTTTGATGAAGTAAAGCAGGATTTGTTTCAACATTTCTTTATGTATTTCCGGATGTGTGATGGAGTTGAGAAGCCTGCGTTTCTCAGGGCTGGAGAAGATGATCTGGCCCAGTTTCTTTCTGTCAATTTCGCCATTTTCTGATAAAACATCCCGTCCAAAGTGACGCACGATCAGTCTGTATGCTGCCGTCTGGGGCTCCACCACTGAAACACACACATTTACATGCAGCGTCATTACAAACGGAAAAATTGTAAAAAAACGGCAATTGTATCTGAATATTCGGGAGTCAACAAATTTACTCTCGCGAACTATATATAAACTTCTTTTATCTAAAATATCAGTTGAAACTAAATAACAAATAACATGCATTTTGTATTATCCCTCTTATTTTGTTACAATCCTTACATTTTGCAGATTATGCAAGATGTGTGTATGTATAAACGCCCAAATTCACCTGTGCATAGCAAGATTATTTATTTTAACGAATTCCTTATATTAATGCCTCACATATTTTAAATACTCAAATAAAGATTTTTAAAAATGCTTCAAAACAGAAAAGTGTGCCAGCAAATAAATATCCTTATTTTTTATTTATTATTATTTTTTTTTTGCAATTATACTAAACCTGGATGAAGGAAATAAACACCTTTTCGTGCAACCACATCTGCATCGATGACAGGACAGCCCAGCTCTTTGAGTTGAGAAGACACTGTGCTCTTCCCTGAGGCGATTCCTCCGGTCAGTCCCACCAGAAACATCCTGGCACGCACACACACACACACACACGCACACACACACATTCATTCACCAGCATTTTATTCATGATGCAGTATGGCTGATAAATATTGGTCAGTGGCGCCTTCTAGCGGCCATTAGTGCAATTTCAATTACATTTAGATTCATTGATATAACTAATATACAATCGTAGAAGGCAACAGCTTAAATTCTGACATAATTATGATAATAAAGATAATAATAACTAATATTAAAATACTTATCTTGTTTATACTTTGGCTATTGAGTAGTGAAACTTAAGCTAAACTATCAAATGTTACTTGCGTCAAATGCCTAATACCACAGTAATAACGTGTTAAACCGTGTTAATAATCACATCTGACATTTTAAATAATCTAAAAATAAAGAGAAAGTAAACTTACCCGACAGCAATGACCTACTTGTGGTGTAAACAGAGATTATTAAGGCGATTCTGCATAGATTTACACGGAAATAAAGACAAACTTCTTTGAAACACCGAAACACGAATTTGACTGTTAATAGAAGTTATGTCCAGGGTTTGACAGCTCTTGAAGAATGCCAGAAAAATGGAATAGTATTATCTGTGTACATAACATTGATCAGAGCGCTGACTGTAATGTTTCTCTTCCTCCTCCTGATGAATGAACTGATTGCAGCGCCTCCAACCGGACTGGAGCGATAAGGTAATGTATTTATTTATTTATTTATTGCTGCTATTTTTAAGCTTTTTGGAATTGTATTACTATTTTTCTTTATGTTTTAATACATAATGTATTACTTTTTTATTTCATGTTGTTTTTAATGCTCTTCAATAGAATTAATTGTAAAATATAATAAAGTAGCTAGCCTATATTCGGCTAATAGTTCAGTAAAGCTCCTGAAACCGCTGAATATTACACCGGAATGCTAAAATTACTAGTCAAACGTCTGCATTTTCATGGTGGTTGCTTATTATCTCTGCCTGAACCAACGAACTTGTTTAGTATTTATGACAAAATGTGATAAGGGAAAAGAAAGATTGATTTTAAAGCTATTTTTAGACCCATTGCTTCATACAGTATATGACGGATCAACCATTTTGTTTTATTTGTTTAAAGTATCAGTCAAGTATACCTAATTTTTTTAAAGATTTTTTTTAACGGTATTTTGTTTAGTTACATACCAATATTAACATTTTTATTATATAGTATACCTGCTGGAAAAAAAAAACAGCTTAAACCTGCTGGTCATAGCTGGAAACCAGCCTGGTTTTACAGGGGTTTTGGCCATTTCCAGGCTGGTTTCCAGCTATTTCCAGCCTGGTCTTAGCTGGTCAGGCTGGGAGATGACCAACTAAAACCAGCTTGACCAGGCTGGAAGCCCAGCCAAAACCAGCTATGTCCAGCTTAAACCAGGCTGGTCAAGCTGGTTTTTAGCTGGTCATTTTCCAACCTGACCAGCTAAGACCAGGCTAGAAATAAATGACCAAAACCCCTCTAAAACCAGGCTGGTCAACCAGCTAAAACCAGCCAACCAGCCTAGGCTAGCTTAAGCTGTTTTTTTAAGCAGGGATGTGTATAAGATATAGGATAAGTGTAGTGAAGGCCTTTTGTAACAATAGTAGCCTGGTGATTTTGTAGCTACTTTAACGCTACTACATGAGGATATACAGTAGTAAAATATTGCAAACAACAGTGTATTTGAACCATACTATAGTAAAGTACTTCAGTTAATCTGTTGTGGGGATTTTATAATTGCTATGGTACAGGTACCACAGCAACTATATTAAACAAATTACCCAGTCTACTGTTGTAATAACGTTAGGCTATATTACAACTATTAATCAACTATGTCTCTGTTATAATACACCAGTTTACTGTAGTAAAAACTAAAGTACATTATAACTGTTTATTAGTTCACTATAGTTGAAAGTAGCCTTCAGTAATTCAGTAAATACTATAACATATATAGTAAAATGCACTTTAGTAAGGTTTAAAAATCCTAGAATTACTATAGTAGCTTATATTTTTCATGTTGGACGTTAAACATACTTGTGACTATTTATTAGCTATAGCTACAAGGTCTGAGAAACAGGCTTGCACATGCTTGGAATGTATATGACCTTTAAAATCTTCAAAGTTTAAAACTTTAAATCTACTCAAATGTGATACTTGTGAAGCTCCTGGTCAGGTCAGAAGTTCAAAGCCTTATCATGACAAATGTTATCTAGATATCTTTATCTACTTAGTTTTTTTTCTCTCCTCAGGACAGATTAGAGATCAGATACCACCAAAGATCATTACAGACTTCAATGCCGAAAGTAATATAATATAATATAATATAATATAATATAATATAATATAATATAATATAATATTATGCAGCTGGGAGGGCATCCACTGCTTAAAACATGCTGGATAAGTTGGCAATTCATTCCACTGTGGCGACCCCAGATTAATAAGGGGGCTAAGCCAAAAAGAAAATGAATGAATTAATATAATATAATTTAATTTAATTTAATTTAATTTAATTTAATTTAATAATCATTTATATACAATCTATAAGAATAAATTTAGTGATTACTATTATAAGCATGTGGAAGGCTAATGTATTTCTAATAATGTACTAAAATCAAATGTTATTGATTAAATCACTCTGGTATATGGGTTACAGTAATCCTTGGTTTTTATTTGTATTATTTTAAATGTCCAATTGTATTAAAACTTTCACATTCCAACAAGATATGTTTGATAGTAAGAGCAGCCTGGCAGTTCACCTTTTGATTTTAAGTATTAGTAAATGTTTTAGACATATTTTGTTGATAAGATTAAATAAAACATTCTTTTTTATTAGACTGAACATTACTTTTAATATATTTAAGTTTTGATTTAAAGGTTTAGTTGTGTCCATTGTTTATCTTTACCACCCAGTTCTTGAGATAAATCTAAATTAATATTATATAAAAGCTTTCTGTATATTTTCTGTATATTAATTGGATTTATTGGATTTTTTTTAACCCTGAACCACGAAAATTTTGCATGTGTATAATTTTAGCAATAGCCAAAAATACACTGTATGGGTCAAAATAATAGATAATCATTAGAATTTTAAGTGAAGATCATACTCCATGAAGATATTTAGTGAGTTTCATTCTTTCTTTTCTTTCTTTTCGGCTTAGTCCCTTTATTAATCCGGGGTTGCCACAGCGGAATGAACCGCCAACTTATCCAGCATTTGTTTTACGCAGCGGATGCCCTTCCAGCCACAACCCATCTCTGGGAAACACATCCATACATTCTCATTCACACTCATACACTACGGACAATTTAGCTTACCCAATTCACCTGTACCGCATGTCTTTGGACTGTGGGGGAAACCGGAGCACCCGGAGGAAACCCACGCAACCACGGGGAGAACATGCAAACTCCACACAGAAATGCCAACTGGCCCAGCCTGGGATCGAACCAGCGACCTTCTTGCTGTGAGGCGAACGTGCTAACCACTCGGCCACCGTGGCGCCCATTTAGTGAGTTTCCTGCTGCAAATATATTACAAAAAAAATTCTAAACACTTCATTAGTACAACTTTAAAGGAAGTTTTCTCAGTATTTAACATCTGAAATCTGAGAGGTCAAAAAATAATCTAAAGTTGTATCTCAGCCATTGTTTCATCATAACAAAATATATACATTAATAAAAAGTTTTATTATTATTAAGATAAATAACCTTTCATAAAATTAACCCTTAGGGCTGGTTTTGTGGTCACACACACACACTCAAACTCCTCACAAATCCTGAACTCTTAGCACTTACAAAAAAAGTTGTGTTATGTTGAAAGGAGGATGTCACGTGTAAAAAAAAAAGCATGCTTCCTGTAGTTTCAGTTTTATTTTTAATAACAATGAAGGAAATACCCAAGAAGAAGTGGCATTTCTTTATTTTGCAGCACATGACTTTTGGACACGTCAGAAGTGAAACAGTCCATTTCACATGTGAAGATATTATAACAATGTGAACAAATTATAAAAATTGCAAAAAGTTCAGTCTGACATGATTTTAAAACAGTTAAGCCAAGCCGTTGTGCACAATGGAAACAACATCGTAATATCATCATCGTCATCATATATTCAGTCAAAGAGAGAAATATTTACACGGTACAGAGGGAAATGTCTTTTAGAGCACCACATCACGTGATAAATAGACAAAGGCATATCGAGATTTCCTGCGTACATTAAGATCCACAGGTTGATGAATTAAATATGAACACAGAGGAAGAGAATGGCTTTGATTTCACTTTTTACAGGTTTGAGTGAAACTCATGCTGAAAAGTGTGTGCATATCTTTAAAAAAAGAGGTGAAATCATGGGTTAGTTTTTTCGATAATCAGTAAGGTTTAGGGGTTCAAGCACCTTGTATATAATACAAAACATACTAAAATCCTCTGTAACATTCAGCTTGCTCTAGATTTTAAGCCTCTTTCGTAATCGCCTACAGTGTGGGGATAATATTGTACACTAAAAAATTATGTCTGTAAAATAAGTTGTTTATGTATTGCATTAGAGGATCTTGATCTGTCCTCCAACATCTTTTAATGTTAAAATGTTTGAAAAAGTTACTTTTATTGACATTTTTAATAGTTTGAAGTGATAAATTGTAGTGAAAATGATCAGTTTTCCATATTTTGAGATTCATGCTTTATTTTTCATAGTTTACTAATGTTTTTGATTTGAATTATAGGAGCTTGATCTTTCGTCCAACAACTTTTAACCTCAAAAAGTTCAAAAAAGTGACTTTTATGGACGTTTTTAATAGTTTGAAGTGATATATTGTAGTGAAAATTAGCATTTTTCCATATATTGTGATTCAAGCTTTTATTTTTCCTAGTTTATTAATGTTTTTGATTTGCATTATAGGAGCTTGATCTTACGTCCAACAACATTTATCCTTGAAAAGTTCAAAAAAGTGACTTATTGACATTTTTAATAGTTTGAAGTGATATATTGTAGTGAAAATTAGCATTTTCGCATATTTTGTGATTCGTGTTTTTATTTTTCCTAGTTTTTAAATGTTTTTGAATTGCATTATGGGAGCTTGATCTTTCGTCCAACAACTTTTAACCTCAAAAAGTTCAAAAAAGAGACTGTAATGAACATTTTTAATAGTTTGAAGTGATATATCATCTGGGTTGGTGTTGTATTTTACGCTACAATATCATTGTAATAAACAGCCAGCACATTTTCTATTATTTTACACTTATTTCTCACTATATTATTATACATTTTATTATTTCAACTACTTTTAACTACTAAAATTTCGACATGAAAAGTCGACAGAGCAGAGATCAACATCCTATAATGCAATTCACAGCTGTAAAAAACACTTTATTCCTTAAGTATCAGATCATTTTTACAGCATCTTTCTGAATTATAGCACAAAAACCTGGTAATACACTTCAGCTACTTTCTCCGTCATTTAAATATGCACATAACAATTATTTAATTTAAATGTAATATTTTAAATTGCCAATAAAAGTCACTGTCTTAAACTGCCCGGTTGAATTTTCAACATCAGAAGTCAGCAGAGCAGAAATCAATGCAATTCATAAACATAAATAAACCAAATAAATATAATTATTTGAAACCTGTCGATTAACATAAATATTTTTACAGTGTACTTAATCTCAGTTCCAGTCAAATTCGTGTCATTTAATATAAGGAAGTGATGGTTGCAAAGCAAATGACATGCATATGAGACATGTAGCAACAGCGGTGTCATTTCCAGCAAGTTGACAGTCATTACAGAAGACAGCATTAATCAGCGGTCTACATGTGATTGGCACCGGATCAGCATGAGCAGAGCTATTTTAGTAAAAGTCTCTTTGAATCATGTTTGATAGTCGTCAAGTAGCTCTGAGTGTCTTTATGAGGTACCCTGTATAGCTGTTGCTTTAACAATTACACATGTGCTTGTTTTGATGAGGGGACAAATAATGCTGAATTTGTGTACAAAATCGTAAAATAGAAAAGTAGCAATTAAAAGTGTCTTGCTTTTAATATTTGAATGGCTTATAAAAATGATCCCAAGTCAGACTTTTTTTTCACAGTCGATGCAAGGTACAGATTGTTTGAATAATAACAGCGCTGGAAATGTTTTGACGGGCCAAACACTGGCCTGTAAACTATGTCATATTTCTAACTGGCATCTGAAATTTTGGCAAATTTCTATACATTAGGAACACTGTAAAAAATGATTAGTTGATTTTACCTAAAATAACTGAGTAAACTTGTTGCTTTAAAAGCGATTAGTTGACTTTACCTAAGAGAAGTGAGTTTACCAGTTATTTTAAAAGCAATCGGTTGACTTTACCTAAAATAAGTGAGTAAACCTTTTGTATTAAAAGCGATTAGTTGACTTTACTTCAGATAATAGAGTAAACCTGTTGCTTTAAAAGCAATATGTTGACTTTACTTAAGATAAGTGAGTAAACCTGTTGCTTTAAAAGTGATTAGTTGACTTTACTTAAGTGAGTGAACCTGTTGCTTTAAAAGCGATTAGTTGACTAAAGATAATAGAGAAAACCAGTTGCTTTAAAAACGATTAGTTGACTTTACTTAAGATAAGTGAGTAAACCTGTTGACTTTACTTAAGATAAGTAAGTAAACCTGTTGCTTGAAAAAACGATCAGTTGACTTTACTTAAGATAAATGAGTAAACCTGTTGCTTAAAAAAACGATCAGTTGACTTTACCTAAAATAAGTGAGTAAACCTGTTGTCTTAAAAGT
>CAIGQQ010030348.1:5334451-5371752 GCA_903798035.1 Danio albolineatus | reverse complement strand
ATATATATATTCATTTATTCATTCATCAGTGGTCGCCACAGCGGAATGAATCACCAACTTATCCAGCACATGTTCTACGCAGCGAATGCCCTTCCAGCCGCAACTCAACACTGTTTGGACTCAGGAGGAAACCGGAGCACCCGAAGGAAATCCACACAAACATGGGGAGGCCTTCTGGCTGTGAGGCGATTGTGCTACCCACTGCGCCACCATGACATATATGGCATATATATATATATATATTTTTTAATCAAGTAGTATAGCAATATATATATATATATATATAATACATAAATTATATATATAAAAAAATACATAAATTCCTGCATAAATGTAAATACAAATAATTAATAGTGCAGGCAGATAAATAATTCAATAAATTACTTGAATGTTGGGGGGAATAAGAAAATGCTAAACACTTTTATTACGTTTATTCATCTTTGAATGTTGTTACTTACTTACTTAATTACTTGTCAATCATCAAATTGTATTTCACTGATAATAACCACAGAGAAAAACTGAAAGTCAATGGTTACCGATCTCAACATTCTTCAAAATATCTTCTTTTGTGTTCAACAGAATAAAAAAAACTATATAGGTGTGAGTAAATAAGTAAATTTTACTTTGGGTGAACTGTCCCTTTAAGTGAGTATTTGTGTAAAAGGTGACTAATGTCCAGTGGGGGTATGTTCAACATTTCATGCCGTTCAACAGGTAAATCCTGCTGTAATTTAGGTCACTTGAACAGCTTATAAGTCAAGAGAGGCGGTCGAGGGGGTCTTTTCCCACTTCCATGGAAGGAAATGAATCCTGAAAAAATCCCTAAGAAGGATTAAAAGCAAAACGCAAGCAATCTGTGCCAACATCTGTGTAGTATTAGCAAAACTTCACTTATAGCTACAGGGAAAAGGGTTGTTAATGTGACTCAGACTCTTTTTATATACATTGAAAATACATTTATAGTTATAAAATGTCACTATTAATAATGTATATAGTATTTAAAAGCTTTATTGATACAGTTCAAAGATTTGGAAATGATTAAAAATGTTAAAAATACCATTCAATATCAAAATAATAGTTAAGTACACTCGTAGATCAAATATGTTAGCCTATTTTCCAAAACCAAAATATTGTGGGAATTTTTATTTTTTTCATATTTGTATTATTCTATAGTAATAATGTATTATATTTGTATTATCCTATTGTGAATAATACAAATCTAATTTATTAATAATATTTATTAATTAGTTGGCATTTCTGTGTGGAGTTTGCATGTTCTCCCTGTGTTCGCGTGGGTTTTCTCTGGGTGCTTCGGTTTTCCCCACAGTCCAAAGACATGCGGTGTAGGTGAGTTGGGTAAGCTACAATTGTCCGTAGTGTTTGAGTGTGAATGAGTGTGTATGAATGCTCCCGGTGATGGGTTGCAGCTGGAAGGGCATCCGCTGTGTAAAACATATGCTGGAAAAGTTGGCGGTTCATTCCGCTGTGGCGACCCCAGATTAATAAAGGGACTAAGCCAAAAAGAAAATGAACGAATACATTAATTATTATTATTTGTATTATTTTATGATACAAATCAAATTCTATTTCATAATATTTGTATTATCATATTGTGTTGACTAAAATAAAAAATTTAAACTATTTAAAAGCTATTTTATGTTAATTAAATCCTATAAATGATAAACCAATTGATAACTATAATTTCTAGGCTGTAAATGTTTCATTGAAATGTGTATGACATCACAATTTAATGACCATGACACATATTTACATTATTTTACATAAAGTTTACGCTAGGGCAGTAGTTCTCAAACTGTGGAACGCGGGCTTCCTTCTAGTGGCTGAAATTGCTGAATAATTAAAGTTAAAAAATGAACACACTTTTAACCCTTTGACGTGTATGATAACACTGACGTGATCAGTAAATTGATTTTAATAGGCTACACCTTTTATTGATAATTTTCTAATGTTTGTTATGCATTCTATCATTTGAAGCAATATTTGTAACATCGTAATATTTGTTGGAGGCGTATCTCTCAGTTTTATATGTCCTGGCTTAGCCAGTTAGCATTTCTGTGTGGAGTTTGCATGTTCTCCCCGTGGTTGCGTGGGTTTCCTCTGGGTGCTCCGGTTTCCCCCACAAGTCTAAAGACATGTGGTATAGGTGAATTGGGTAAGCTAAATTGTCCGTAGTTTATGTGTGTGAATGAGAATGTATGGATGTTTCCCAGAGATGGGTTGCGGCTGGAAGGACATGCGCTGCGTAAAACAAATGCTGGATAAGTTGGTGGATCATCCCGCTGTGGTGACCCAGGATTAATAAAGGGACTAAGCCGACAAGAAAATGAATGAATGAATGTTTATTTATTTTCTTACCTGTAAGCATAGTACAGTGTTCATGTTCAAACTATTTAGAATGTTCAAAGTGGCTGACAATAATAAATACTCATAATAATGAGGCAGAACTAATCTGCCATGTTTTGGAACTGTGCAGTGCTGTACTGTATTTCAATACTGGTCATTACGGTGGTACTTGAAGGGACAATTTTTTTCTGAGGTGGTACTTGGTGAAAAAAGTTTGAGAACCACTGCGCTATAGGGCTATAGCAAGCCGTTTTGACTTTTATTCATTCTCAGGATATGTATTCTGGATATCAACAATTCCGTTCTTGATATCAAAAAGGTAATTGTTGATATCAACAATTGCATTTTTGATATCAACAATTCAGTTTTTGATATCAACAACTGAATTTTCACTAGTTAAATGTCTCCATAGGCTGACATTCAAATTTAATTGTTGATATCAAAAATCGATTTCTTACTAGTTAAAATGCAATTCTTGATATCAATAATTTAATTGTTGATATCAGGAATTAAATTGTTGATATCAAGAAATACTTTTCAACTAATAATAATGTTCATTCTTGATATCAACAATTGGTTTGTCACTAGTCACAATGTTAATTTCTGATATCATAAATATAATTGTTACTAGTGAAATTATTCATTTTAGATATCAAAAATTACTTCCCTAATTGCTGATATCAGAAATACATTTTTAGATATCAGAAATAACAAATGTAACGTGTTGAAATATAATTGCAGATATCAAGAATGAACATCCTTACTAGTTGAAAAGTATTTTGTGATATCAACAATTTAATTCCTGATATCAACGATTAAATGATTGATATCAACAATTACATTTTTCATATCAACAATTAAATTATTGATGTCAAGAATTGCATTTCAACTAGTAAGAAATCGATTCTTGATATCAACAATTAAAATTGAATGGCAGCCTTTGGTGACATTTAACTAGTGAAATTCAATTGTTGCTATCAAAAATGCAATTCTTGATATCAACAATTCAGTTATTTTATATCAACAATTCAGTTTTGGATATCAACAATTACCTTTTTTGATATCAAGAACTGAATTGTTGATATCAAGAACCAACATTTTTGATATCAAGATTGGAATTGTTGATATCAAGAATACATATCCTAAGAATTAATAAAAGTTAAAACGGCTTGCCATACTAGGGCATCCTTATCTGTTATCGACCCGCGTACTGTATGTAGCGATAAAAATAGATGGAAAAATTCAACACAATTTAAAATTCGACCAAAAATCAAGATAATATAAGACTTAAACTGACCACATAATCATAACAGCGTATAAACATGACGGTTTTACGCGAATATGATTTACCTCAGCTTAATATAAACACAAAAACGTTTGTATATTCTCTCCACTCCACACCCAAGATCAAACCGTGAGCCACATCACCGCCCAATAATTCTCGATTGACAACCATGCCATCCAATCACAGCGAAGCATCCAACGCGTTCTACCCGCTCATTGGCCGTCTCAAACGTCAAGCGGCTCCACAAAGACCTCGTCTCCTTTAGCCCAATCACACCCCACTTCCGAGCCGCACGTTTCCCGCCCATCTCGCTGTATCTGTTACATTCCTGTCGCACAGTGTATCAGAGGCACTTTGTATCCAGTTGCACTTCATACCAGCATCTCAGTTGGGATTATCACGCACTTATTAGTTATCGGTTTTTTATGTTCGTCAAAAGCAGAAGCGAGGAAAGGAGCGCGTCACTTTGTTCCCGTCATCAGGGACATCAGTAAACAGCAGGTAAGGATGATGCTAATCTTGACACTGTAAGGATATTTTGATGGAGGATCTTCTGCAATGTGATGGAGAATGCTAACGTTTGTAGAGAACGCTGATAGGGCTGAACAGTTTTAATAGCTCGCATGCTAGCTAACACACGTCCGTTATTAGCCTTGAGCGCACTTGCAATCTATTTACATTACTATTTAATGACGTCGAGCTCTCAGTTTAGCAGTATCCAGTCATTTCCATCATCTAAACATGTTCGATAGACTATTAAAGGTCTGTGCTTAGTTTATAACAGCTGAGGCTTGTGTTTCTGTGTGGATCTGTGTTTGTTTCGCCCGCCAGATATTTCAGATAGCTGTTGGTGGTTTGATGATTGACTGCTTTTGTTATGCAACAAAACCCTTTAAATAATTCATACAGTTTGTGTCTTGTAGGAGGATTCAATTGAGTTTTAATTGCTTAAACCGTGCTTGACGAATGCACCTGCTTGTCTTATGTGTATCCTTACTCGTTTGTGGTTGTTGAAATGTTGTTGTGTTGGCTTGTTTCTGGTTGTTGGGGTTCAGTGTTTCTTGATACAGTAGGTGAATTAATGAAGCCGTTATTTTTAATTGGGTTAAAGTTCATTTCATTCATTATGGAGAAGGGCCCTCTTTTGGCCACTCGTGGAAGTGCATTTGTGCCTCATTTGCATTTTTCCTGCAGTCTGATTTAATTATTTATTTTTTGTTTATTTATTATTTGTTATTAAGCTTCAAACGATAGATATATGATAATTAAATCAAACATTATAAAGCCAGGGTGATGGAAAAGAAATAATACTAATAACAATAATAGTAATACATAAGAAGCTGACAAAAATAATACATAAATAATTAATACAATTCTTACAGTTATAAACAAGCAGAATTTATTACATTAATCAAAGAGAAAACAGAACACAACTGTACCGTTTTAACAGCCTTTCTGTTAACACTATGTTGAATAGTACAGAGATAATTTGTCTACTCCTTATACAATAATGATTGTTTTTTGATTGAATATGTAGTTTTTTGATTGAATATGAGACCTAATCAACAAAGTAAATAAATCAATAGCAAAAGCTTCGTTATTCATGCAGTCTGATTAAATTAATTATTTTTAATTGTTATTTGTAACTAAGCTTCAAATGACATGAACGGTTAAAGCAAACATAAAACCAGGTTGATAAAAGGGAAATAATAATAAGAGATAATAAAAAGCGGACAAAAATAATAATAAGTACATAATTAATAAAATGATTGTAGCTATAAACAAGCAGAATGTTTTACATGAATCAAAGAGCTTAAAGAGAAAACAAAATACAACTGTACTGTTTTACTTGCCTTTCTGTCAGTACTATGTTGAATAGTAGAGATCATTTTTAACTTCTTATAAAATAATGTAAAACAAGTTTTTTTAGTTAAAAATGTTCACTTATGAATTTGAAACCCAATCAACAAAGTAAACAAATCAATAGCAAAAATTTTATTTATACAGTCTGATTTAATTATTTATTTTCTTCAAACGATAGATACATGACAATTGAATCAAACATAAAGCCTGGGTGATCTAGTGAAAATAATAATAATACATAGTAAAAAGCAGACAGAAAGTAATAAATACATAATTAAATAAAATTCTTACTTTTATAGACAAGCAAGGCCTTTACATTTAAAACAGAATACAACTGTACCGTGTTAATTGCTTTTCTGCTGGTACTATGTTGAATACTACAGAAGTAATTATAAGTATATATAAGTAAAACTCCTTATAAAATAATGTAAAACAAGTTTTTTTTTTTGGATGGAAAATGTACACTTGTGAATATGAAACCTAATCAACAAAATAAATTGATCAAAAGCAAAATCTTCGTTGTTTATGCAGTCTGATTTAATCCCAGAAAGCAGTGTGATGACGTGGAATTGTGTATTTGCATATTCAAATATAGACTTCTGAACTTGCTTACTCACCATTTCCTTGACTAAGTCACTTAATGAGCATTTTCCCCTTTAATTTTGACTATATTTTATGTATCAGCAATAAAATAAATCGAGCAGGTCTCAAAAAAAATTTTGTAGCCCATATATATATATTTGTGTGATTTATTTATTTTATCATATTTTAAAAAATGTAGTAATTATTATTCATTTGGCTTTTATTATTATTTTCTAGTTGTATTTATTTCTATATACTGTTGTCATTTTTAGCAGTGTTTAAACAATACCACGGTACTAGTAACAATACTGAGCATATGACGGTACCTGAATCATGTTTTTTTTTAATTATTATTTATTATTTTCACATCAACGCAAAACAAAATTCTGTATTTCTGTCCTTAGTAAGCCTCTCAGCTGCAGTTACTTGCCCGGACCCAATACTGATACTTGTGGGTCTACACAGTTCACATTTTCATAAGACATAACTGATTATGTTTTGTAAGGTAGTTCACCAAGATGTGTTTTAGGGCTGAACAATATATAATTTGATCATCCACAATAGTCACATCACAGAATTAGATTGTTTATTAAAGATTAAAAGATCAAGATATTATTAGATATTAAATTATTTATACAATGATGACCATGTTATTTTATGTTTGATTGTTAATTTTTTTTATTTCAATACTGTTAGACTTTCCAGTAAACCACAAAGTGCTGTTTATTTCACTTTTATTTGTTTGTACCTACATACTTGTAATTTATTACGTTTTATGCTGATTTCTGCATATAAAAAGACCACCCCGGTCAAGCTTAATCAATGAAATCGTCCTCAATAGGGCTATTTAAATCATCTAGCGAAATTACATTTATATCACAATATATATCGCAGCAAAAAATAAATAAAAAAACTGCAGTGTCAGTTTTTTCCAATTGTTGTGCAGCCCTAAAGTGTGTTTTGACAATCTTATATGTTCAAACATGAGGTTGTGGGGAAAAAAACTCTTATATATAGGGGAAATATTCAAAAATTTGCACTAAAAAATCTAAGATTTATTATTAGATATAAAATATTTCGTGTTTTTAATTTTGTTTGTCATTTTCTTCTTACAAAAATAGTCTAAATGTTAAGTTTGAAGACATACAGTATTATCTGTTGTTTTCAAAATTAAACTCAAATGAACATTTTACCAAGAACAAGTAACCGGTAATGGCAAACAAACAGAAGTGCTGCGAACTTTAATAATTTATTTTCCAGAGCTGTAAGTGAGTGTGGATGAATGTTTGAACTGTGTTTGGGTTGAAATTGAGCACACCGCTAGTCATGAGGGAAGCCTTTGCTCTGGGTTTCCATAACAACACTGTTGCCATAGATACATCTTGTCGGGATTTAGATGTGGGTGTGATTTTAATTTATTTATAGGGTTTTTTTATATATATATAAATATATATATATGTGTAAGTGTCTGTCTGACTGAGAAGTGGAATCATGACAAAACTGAATAAAGGCAGAAAGAAGGAGTTTCCCTTCATTCACACAAGCTGGAAACTGATAGTTGTTGGTATAAAAGGGATATTCACCCAAATATGAAATTCCTGCTATTAATTTCCGAGCCTTCCTGATTATTATTATTATTATTTTTTTTTACAAAACTGATTCTTTCTTTTGAAGACACCAAAAGAAGATATTTTGAAGAATGATGAAAACTGCCATAATGTTCTTTCTCTACTATTGATTTGATTGTCGATTGGTTCCAGTTTTCAACATTTTACTGTTTTTATAAATGTTTGGTGTTTGTGGTGAGTAATAGGGCTGGGCGGTATGACTAAACTGTTATTTCATGGTATGAGGAAGTTTATTTCATGGTTTAGCGATACCAGAAAATGTACAATAGGGCTTTATATAGTAAATAAACTTGAATATTCAAGAAAAGAAAAGAACTTGAGCTTTTCGATTTAAATTTTAAGCTAATAAATATAGACTAAAAATAAATATCAATGTAAACAAGATTTTAGATGACAAAACAACAAATTCCACTGTATGATACATTTCACAGTTTTATGTGGACAGGCCTTATTATTATTATTATTATTATTATTATTATTATAAACTTTTCTTAAGTAACATCTTCACACAGATATAAAATATATCCCAAGTAAGTAACAGGATAATAAGGAAAAAAAAAACATGTAAACACTTTATCGACAGTTTTTTCGAACAATTACAATTCTTGTATAAATATTGAGTCTAAGTGATCACTTCTTGTAGTAAATGTGAAGCAATTGGCAACACTGCCAGTCTCCCAGGAATCGTCTTTCACAGTCTCACGCATGCTGCACATGATTAGCCATGCACACTTATTTACATTTCGTGGTACACACAGAATAAGAAAAAAAAAATTATTCTGGTGCACATTTCGTTACGCTGTAACAATACCCTCATACCGCCCAGCCCTAGTGAGTAAATAACTTTTCTTTTTTTGACAATCTGTCCCATTAACGTGTGTCAAACTCAAGGCATCTCCAAATCTGACCTGCTATATCATTTTATGTGGTTTAAGAGAGCATATATGATTTACACCAAATGCAAATGTAAGTATTTGTGTGAGTAGATTACATACAAAGTCAATGCAAACTGGGCTGTGGGAATGACGTGGAATGTGCAACATGTTTGCTATGAATGCATTGGAATTACGCCTGTCATGATAAGGATTTTTTGTTGTGCGATAAGCGATATTATTGTCATTTTGAGATCATCTTATGCCACTGATTATGTAATGAATATAACACCATAATAACGCAATTAGCCGTATGTACCAGATGCCAGTGATGCTAGTGAAGTGCTGTGCAGGCAGACCTTACACTTCTGACCTCTACAGGTGCTTTAGCGACAGACCCTACAGGCCATGGTCTTTAGCCTTCTTGGTAGAGTGACGACTGCCATGCGGAAGGTTGCCGGTTTGATACCAGCTTGGAGCAGGTTTAGTGGCGTAGGACTGGCGGGTTCACGCAAACAGACTTTACACTATTTGTAATTATAAATTGCAACGGCAAAAATGATTGAGGTCATCTCCAAGTATTATACGATATGTCGATATATTAATTATGGTGACAGGCTTCAATCATGTCTTCACAAATACAAGATCTTCAGCGGAGAATTAGTGTTAGGCGAAGTAATGGCTGTGGTATTTCTGAGTTGCTACCTAATGATTTATGGAAAAAATTCTCAATTTGCAACAGTATTTGTCACATTTCTTGTGTTGTTTTGTTGTGAAAATACATTTTACACATCTTAATGTCTTCATTACTTTTTTAGCTGTTAAAGGGCCCTTATTGTGCCCAAGATATATAAGATCTGTATAAGATTCTGATGGTATGATAACCTTGGATAAAAATATCACGGTTTCACGGTATGACGGTATTATGTTTACTGCTCTAAAATATATTCTTTTTAAATGTCTGGGTAAAAAAAACAAAACCTTTTTCCCCTTTGAACACATATTTTATTTTGAGAAACATTTATAGTATTTTGGAGCAGTAAACATCTCAGACTAAACAATTCAAGTGAATCATTGACTTCTGCTGTCTTCATTTGTTTCAAAAACACAGATGTCTTTTCAATTTACACCAAAAAAAAAAAAAAGTAAATAAAAAAGCTTACACGTACCTTAGGAACGGTATAGCAGAAAATTATGGTGCATAAAAATCTTGAATTTTCCCAATTGAATTATACCTTGAAAACGGTTATCATCCCATGCCTAGTCCAAGATGTAAAGTAAGTATTTTGTAGGGCTGGGCGATTAATGGAAAAGTACTCAAAATCGACATTCAGAATCTATAATCAATCTAATTTTTCAGTTATTTTCTGTGCCATGTGTGGAGTAGGCATGGGCCAGTATAAAATTCTGACGGTATGATAACCTTGGATAAAAATATCACTGTTTCACGGTATGACGGTATTATGTTTACTGCTCTAAAATATCTTCTTTTTAAATGTCTGGGTAAAAAAACAACCTTTTTCCCCTTTTGAACACAATTGATTTTATTTTGAGAAACATTTAAAGTATTTTGGGGCAGTAAACATGTCAGGCTAAATTATTCAAGTGAATCATTGACTTCTGCAGTCTTTATTTGTTTCAAAAACACAGATGTCTTTACAATTTATACCAGAAAAAAAAATGTAAATAAAAAAGCTTACACATACCTTAGGAACGGTATAGCAGAAAATTATGGTGCATAAAAACCTTAAATTTTCCAAACCGCGGTACACCTTAAAAACGGTTATCATCCCATGCCTAGTCCAAGATGTAAAATAAGTATTTTGTAGGGCTGGGCGATTAATGGAAAAGCACTCAAAATTCAATTCAATTCACCTTTATTTGTATAGCGCTTTTACAATGTAGATTGTGTCAAAGCAGCTTCACATAGAAGGTTATAGTAAATTGAAAATGTTAGTTTAGTTATTAGCTAGTATATTATTAGCTAGTATATAGCTGAGTTCAGTTCAGTGTTGTTTAATATTCACTACTTAGAGTTCAAACATTGAAGAGTAATCCATCGGTGCGCAGCTCTAGCTGCAGTCTAGGCGCTGGAGGCTGGAGAACTCGAGGCTCGTCTGTCCTTGGAGGGTCACAGGAATCCGTCTCTTGCTTGCTACTCCGCCAAGCAGCTGCTCAGGATACAGCGAGGTCCAGGGTTAAGGAGCCTTGGAATCGTCTCGTCACGGGTCTTGGATCACATCAGTGGTGCTGCATAGTCTCTGGGGGCCTCGGGATGGGTATCCGCAGTTGGAATAGAGAACAAAGACAATAATTAGCGTAGCTGCTGTTCATAGCGTATATAAAGGAGATGCGTGGAACACATTCATGCATCATACCGCTAAGTGACGTATTGAGTGTATGCTTTACTAAAAAGATAGGTCTTTAATCTAGTTTTGAACTGTGAGAGTGTGTCTGAGCCTCGGACATTATCAGGAAGGCTATTCCAGAGTTTAGGAGCCATAAATGAGAAGGCTCGACCCCCTTTACTTGATTTTGCTATTCTGGGTACTACCAGAAGCCCTGAGTTTTGAGATCTTAAAGAGCGGGTTGGATTGTAGCGAGACAAAAGGTTGGTTAGATAAACAGGAGCTAGATTATTTAATGCTTTATATGTAAGAAGTAATATTTTAAACTCAATACTAAACTTAACAGGCAGCCAGTGTAACGAGGATAAAATTGGGGTGATATGATTTTCTAGACCTGGTAAGAACTCTGGCAGCTGCATTTTGTACTAGCTGAAGTTTGTTAATAGAGGAGGCTGGGCAACCAGCGAGCAGAGCATTACAGTAATTCAACCTAGAAGTCATAAAAGCATGAACTAGCTTTTCTGCATCTGAGATGGATAGCATACTTCGTAGCTTAGCAATATTTCTCAGATGAAAGAAAATTGACATTTAGAACCTATAATCGATCGAATTTTTCAGATTTTTTTTGTGCAATTTGTGGAGTCTTGTGACCCTGCTCTGTTAAGGCTAATTTATGCTTATTATATTATGATTTATACTTATTATATTATTCTGATATTAAACTTCTGCTAAGAGAGCGGCGCAGCCGTCGCATACCCATGCACTTCAAAAAAAAAAAAAAAAAAAACCTTCTTGTCACAATGACGCGTAGTTCAAGCTTTGTGATTGGTCAGTTTGGTGGTGAGCTGCATTTTAGGCAATGTGTGTTTTAATTTCAGTTGTTCAGCTCTGATGTTCAATGACGAATCCTAGATAATAGATAGTGTGTGTTTACTTCAATTATTTTTAAATCAGTTATTTTAGTGCAACCTACATGCAGAAATCTCTACAAAACTTGTCAGTGAACTATAAAGGCAAAAACATAAAATAATCATTCATTAATTTTAATTGAGTTAAAATATTCAATTAATTGAGATTTTCATTTTAGGCCATATCGCCCAGCCTTAGTATTTTATGTTTCTGGAAGTTTCAGCTCAACATACCCGTCTGCTCATTAATTACATTACATAATTTAAGCTGTTTTCCCAGAGATGGGCTGCAGCTGGAAGGGCATCTGCTGCGTAAAACATATGCTGGATAAGTTGGCAGTTCATTCCGCTGTGGCGACCCCAGATTAATAAAGGGACTAAGCCGACAAGAAAATAAATGAATTTAAGCTGTTTTGTGCCTTTAAATGCAAATGCATCTTTAGAAGGGTAACCCTTTCCCAGTGTCAGAGATCAGCATTTCTTTTTCAGTATAGGTCCGTATGACATCTATAAAACAATAAGTACTATTTTAGGCTATATGTAGACAGCAAACACCTATTTTATAAGAGAAGTGTAATGTGAACACTTACAGTCCCGATCTGCCTGTTTTGACTGAATGTTTTCTAATGTAACCTGCTGGGAGCGATCATGCATCCACAATGGTTTGAACCGTTATAGGGGTGACCAAATAGATATTTATCATTCATTTTCTTTTCGGCTTAGTCCCTTCATTAATCTTGGGTCGACACAGCAGAATGAACCGGCAACTTATCCAGCGTATGTTATACGCAGCGGATGCCCTTCCAGCTGCAACCCATCTCTGGGAAACATCCATACACACTCATTCACACTCATACACTACAGGCGATTTTAGCTCACCCGATTCATATACTGTATACCACATGTCTTTGGACTTGTGGGGGAAACCCAATCAAGACTTACACTTGATTGGTAATTGACCACTCAAGACTTACACATATCATATTTATTGAAGCTATTTGGGACTTATGAAAGAATATATGGACTACAAAATGTATTCTAATAGAATGTATATATAAAGAGTTTGATTGCAAAACGCGATAAACGCCATTTTTTTTGACATTTGGATTTTATGATTGGAAATCACTGTTCAGATGTACCCTTCTCTATGTGTGAATTGCTGTCATTAACACAATTTAAGAATGAACATTTTAGGCCTACTACAAAATGTATTTTTTCTCAAAATGCGATATCTGCCAGACCAGTTTCTTTGCAAAATGCGATATAACAGTTATAGAACTGTTATATATAGAGCTTAGCATCCCCTGGGAGGAGAGTTACCACCGGCGAAGTGTTCCGAGTTTGCTCATTGATTTAACGATAATATCAAAATAAAAATAAAAACGTGTTTTTAAAAAGAGGATTCACTAGGCTAACTAAAAACGTTTGCCATTTAATTGTTTATTCTGTAGGCGAGCTGTCAGTCACAGGCTACGTCCGTCTGTCAGTCAGATAATTAAAGCTTCAGAGTCGAGCTAACCTCATGGGTTTTGATGATGGATTGGAGCCGGTCATTCCAGCTGCATAAAAATAATAATAATAATAATAATAATAACTTATTATTATTATTATTATTATTATTATTATTATTATTATTATTATTATAACAGTGAAATAAGTCATTAAATATGACGGGACGAGGCGAGCTTGTATCCGCGGACTCGGTGCAACAGAAACTGCACCATCCGCCTGCTCTGATCATACAGGTTTGGTTTTCAGCAGCGGTGTGAAGGAGCCTCCACTCTTTCTGTAACAAGCTACAAGTCGTTTATTTAACTAACTTAATCTTACTTATCTATATTATAACTAATCACAATTAGTCTGAAGCTGTTTAAGGATGGTTGAAAAGATAAACATCCTGCAGTTAGTTTGTTTGACAGCTCAGCCGGTATTGTTTTCTGACCTTTTCATTCAGGGACTGCCCTGGATTACTGGCACACGCCATAGGCACATTTTGTCTATTATGGCATTATGTTTTTGAATATTGTAAATATTTACGATCTATTGATAAATTATTGTTAATTTTCCCACTGATGATCCAAAAGATTTCTTCAAATGCCACAGTGAAGCCTCCTTAAAGCCATTGGTGCCCCAGCAAACAAACAAAAAAAGTTATGTTATGTTATTGTGTACGTTCTGGCCAAAACTAACTAACTAACTCAGAATTTTATTATTAATAATCAATCTTTGTAAATACTGTTCCATATAGCTTTTATTAATTTTAATCAATTTAAGATGTTTGACAATGTTAAGATAAATATGTTGCATTTTGGCATGCTTTTTGACTTATTTATGAACTATTTATGGACATAAAATTCAATAAAAAATATCCTGGATTTGAAGAATATGTGTCCCTGGCCTTCACTGAGCTCAATTAATAGTTTAACGTACAGAAATTGTGAATAAAGTTGACTGTTGATTTCTTCAATAATAATGTCAAATAACTAACATTTCTCAAAATGGATATATCTCGTTTTGCAACGAAACTCTTCATATATTTTTAAATGATATCAGATAACATTTTTATTCAGGAAATATTTTAAGGGAAATGTTTAAAAAGATGCCTCTTGGGGGAATTTGACAATATTTGTCATGGATCAAATTGAAAGTACTTGTATGACTTTTTACTTTTTTATTTTATTTTTATTTTCTTGTTGTCTGTATGTTTTTTTTTTTATAATTATATAATGCATGCTTGTTGTGAGTGTAAATTATACACTGAATATTAATAACCGTGGCGCCACGGTGGCCTAGTGGTTGGCACGTTCGCCTCACAGCAAGAAGGTCGCTGGTTCGATCCCCGGCTGGGCCAGTTGGCATTTCTGTGTGGAGTTTGCATGTTCTCCCCGTGGTTGCGTGGGTTTCCTCCGGGTGCTCCGGTTTCCCCCACAAGTCCAAAGACATGCGGTACAGGTGAATTGAGTAAGCTAAATTGTCCGTAGTGTATGTGTGTGAATGAGAATGTATGGATGTGTTTCCCAAAGATGGGTTGTGGCTGGAAGGGCATCCGCTGCGTAAAACAAATGCTGATAAGTTGGCGGTTCATTCCGCTGTGGCGATCCCGGAATAATAAAGGGACTAAGCCGAAAAAGAAAATGAATGAATATTAATAACCAATGTTGCCATCTATGTCTGTAAATCTAAACCATCTTCTCTTAAAGGGATAGTTCACCCTTAAATGAAAATTTACTCACTATTGACACACCATCAAGTGACTTTTATACCTTTTATGAATTTTATAATTCTGTTGACTACAAAAAAAAGAGATTTTGAGGGAAGCTGAAAACCTGTAACCATTGACTTTCGTAATAGGAAAAACAAATGCTACTGTATGAAAGTCAATGGTTACCGATTTTCAGTTGTCTTCAAAATTATTTCTTTTGTGTTTAACAGAATAAAGAAGTCATAAAGTGACAAACTGATGACCAAATTATAAAGAAGTAGTGTAAACCATCCCTTTAACGTGTCATCATATCTCAAAATGTGGAAGTAGATGATGTAAGTGTAAAGTGAGATGAAGTGCTGCAGTCTTGCACAGTAAATGCAGTCTCTGCGCTGCAGTGATATTTGAGCTGCTGTTTTAAAAGCCTGCGTCTTTGTCTTTCTGTCTCTTCAGAAATGGCAGAAGCCCATCAGGCTGTGGCGTTTCAGTTCACCATCACTCCTGAAGGAATCGACCTGCAGCTTTCCCATCAGGCCCTGCGACAGGTCTATCTGTCAGGCTTGCGCTCCTGGAAGAAACGCGTCACACGGCTCAAGGTGAACACAGGTTGCACACATAATGGAGTATTAGAAAGCTACGTGATGGCTTTCTTTCTCTATGTGATGTAGTTTATGCAAAAAAAAAATGCATTTTAATGAATGTCTGTGGTGGGATTTTGCTTTTAAACCGCTTTCTTTGATTAAACTGTGCATGCTAGGATTTGATATTTGTTCATATTTAGTTCTCCTTGCATGTATCTCTATTTTTAATTTATTTTTAGAGTGACTGGTAGATGCATTTTGATATTTTGCTGTAAAATGTTTGGATAAAATGTTCAAACGTACAATGAAATATTACAGTAAATGGCTCATTATTACATTACAATTATTAGAGTAAATTTTATATTGATAATGTAGTTTTAAAAGTTAGAATAAAATGCAAATATTAACCATAAAATGCTCAGAAAAGGTTTTGTAAAATGAAATAGCATAATTTTAATATTGATAATGCATTTTAAATTGTGTTTATTTAATTTAGAATAAAACAAAATGCAAAAATGAACAATAAAATGCTCAGAATATATATTTTTAAATGAAATAACATAATTTTAATATTGATAATGCATTTTAAAATTTGATAAACAGTATTTTAATTTAGAATAAAATGAAATGCAAAAACTAACAATAAAATGCTCAGAATTTAAATATTCATAATGAATTTTAAAATTTAGAACAAAATGCAAAGATTAACAAAAAAAGCTTAAATGATTTGTAAAATGGAATGAATTCATTTTTAATGGAGTAATGCATTTTAAAATTTGATGAATAGTTAAAAATATATGTAATAAAAATGCAAAGGAAGTAATAAAATAAAATAAAAATAATTTTCTAAATGAAATAGCATAATTTTAATATTGATGATGCGTTTTAAAATTTGATATAGTATTTAGTTTAGAATAAAAATAAAATGCAAAAATGAACAATGAAATGCTCAGAATACATATTTTCAAATGAAATAGCACAATTTTAATTGATAATGCATTTTAAAAATGAATGAATAGTAATTATTTAATTTAGAATAAAATTAAATGAAATGAGCAATGAAATGCTCAGAATATATTTTGTGAAATTAAATGGCGTAATTTTAATATTAATAATGTGTTTTAAAATTTGATAAATAGTATATATTCAATTTAGAATAAAGAATAAAAAGCAAATATTAACACAATGTGTTTTTAAAAAATGAAATCGCATCATTTTAATATTTATTGCGTTTTAAAATTTGATACAGTTTTTTTTTTTAGAATTATATAAAATGCAAAAATAAAATGCTCAGAATATATTTTGTAAAATGAAATGGCATTTCAATATTGATAATACATTTAAAAATATATATAAATAGTATTATTAAACATATTTTGCAAAAGTAAATAGCTGATTTGTTTTTTTTTTAGATAATCTCTTGTGCCTCAAATAGTGTTAAATAGTATTTTATATTTGATTATAATAATTTATATATAATTATATAATAAACGCGTTTCGCACCAATATTGATTATAAAATTGTATTTTGCAATCAAATGAATCAAAAATGCCAAGTAAAATCTGACAATATTATAAATGACAAAACATAAACCCATATGTTACAAAACAATCTTATTTATAAACTATATTCATTTGATCGTATTTGACAAGAAGTCGCAATTGAAGCTAAGTAGGCCGGTCACAATAATCAATATATGAACTTATCGCACAACACATGGACATGACCTCAATCATTTTTGGTGATGCAATATATATATATATATCGCCCATACATAAAAAACAATTCTAGCAACAGTTTAGCTGATTGTGCAACATCTCTATCGGAGGTGCCAGTGTCAGTATGGTTAAAAGACACTAGAGTATTAACTATAAATTACTATAGTATATTTTCATGCGGGTATCTGACAACTGAAAATAGATCTGGTAGCAGATATCGCAGCCTCTGTTACTCTTTACCTTGCACTTTTTTTGTTAACATTTATTATTTATGATTTTGGATTTGTGTTTTCACATTCTGTTTCCAATGACTGATTATTAAATAGTTAAAATGACTATAATAAATGAAACAATCTTAAGAATAAAATATGATGTATTCTTTGGAAGAGTCTATTTGCATTGGGATATTATATTGTCATTCTGGGATTATACAACGAGTGGCATAAAGCAGTCTTAAAATGACAATAATATTTTTTTATCGTAATATATTTAAGTGCAATATATCCTATGTTACGAGTTTAAGATGTTAGAGTGGGATGCTGTAACATTTATGTGAGACAGATGTAGTGTGTGCGACAGATCAAGGATGAGGCAGGAATCAATTTTTTATGTAAGCTTTTTTTTACTGTATGGTTTAAACAATATATAACAATAATAAATGGGGGAAAAGAAATAAACATTTTCAATATTCTCTTTAAACGAAAAGAATAAGTGTAAGCCAAATCAAAGAAATTAACTAAACAAAACAATCCTTAAATCTAAAGTCTAAACTAGGCGACAAAAATAATAAAAATAAACCCGACATCTTCAGTGTATACGACTCCCGATCTAAACTAATTAAACTACAAAACTACACAGATGGCAAAACACTCGAACTAATCGAACAAAAATCAATCTAAACTAAAACAAACCTAACAAGAAGGTCATAGGCTCAGTTTAGAATCACACAACAACCATCAAATCATTTTACTTAAAGCAAACGAAGTTTAACAAGTGAACTCCCAGTAAAACTGAGATAATAAATAACTACAAAGCCTAAACGTGAACACAAATTGCGTGGAGCACAAAAGAAGCTTTAAATGCGCACGGCGTGTCCGGGGATTGGTGGAACTGACACCTTCATAATGATGATTGACAGATAAATGGAACCAATAAGAGACCTGAAGGTGAAATAAGAAACGGAGAGGATGAGGATAATAAATAGACACGTACAAAAAACATCAAACATTACACATACAATAAAAAATGGATATCGTGACGTGCCTAAAGATAATATGACAATAAAACTCAAATAAAAAATACAAATGTTTGTTATTTTGTCTTATGCCGAGTTCAGACTGCATGATTTTAGCCCTGATTTTGACTCGACGACAGGTTTTGAGAAATCGCAGACAAATGCCTGAAATCACAGGAAAATTGGTGCTCGTTCACGCGAGTGAAAATCACACAATGTGAACTATTAAAGACGCGATCTGAGAGAATCGCCGATGAGTCGCCGATGCCCGGGAGATATTTGGCGTGCTGAATATCTGGAGCTGTCTGCGATTCAAATCATGCTGTGTGAAATGTGTTCTGACTGAAAATAACATCAGCGATCGCCTACAGCCAATGAGAGAGCAGCATTCACTAGTGTGGGTCTCTGCAGGCCAGCGGGAGGTTGAGGAGAAGTTAAAAGTGCTCATTTTCAGTTTATTCAGACACAAGAAATGGAGGGAAAATGAGTGTAAATTTGGCAGGAGCTCCCGTGTCTGTTTGACGTGTCATGTGAGCAATATCACAACCCAACCCGGTCAAAAAATTAAAAAGTTGAGGAGAAATTGGTAATTCCCTTCAAAGCCAGGTGAAGGTTTCTATTTTGAAGTCATGCAGTGTGAAACTCTCTGTCGCCGATCCATCTTGCAGTGTAAACAAAGCAGCGACAAAACGCAGCCCATATAGTCATGGAGTGTGAACACATCTGTGACACGACTACTTTGAAAATCATGCAGTCTGAACTCGGCATTAGACAAAATATGTTCAAAATCTGACCATACATTTAAATATAAATATAAACTTTTTAAATTTTAGTTTAAATTGTACAGATAAACAAAGAAAAAACCTACATTACTAGAGAAACCCACTCATTTTGATTGTCTGTTTTGTTGAATGAATGCGCATGTAGAAGTGTGTTTGGCCGTGATCATTCTCACACATTCTTTAGCTGGATTTCGCAGTGAGTGCTTTGTTTATTCAGGCCTCTTTCCTCATTTCTTTAGCGTTTGTTTATTCTTTCTCTCTGTCTCCTACAGAACAGCGTGATCACCGGTGTGTATCCCGCCAGTCCCTCCTCATGGCTATTTGTTGTCATTGCGATCTTAGCCACCATGTACACACGGTCGGACCCTTCAATGGGCCTCATCGCTAAAATACAAGAGCATCTGCCGGTCAGGTAAAAACACGTCACAATGTTGCATCACACACGTCTAAAATAAACAAAAACAAGTGAGTGATCTGCAGGTCAGTGGCTCAGATGTACTCAAACACTTGTTGTTCTCTTATGCAACTTGCTTTACTAGGTTTTTTTTTCTCTAAAGAATAGGGAATCCACCCATGAACATGCCCGAGGAGGGTGTGTGTGCTTTTACACACCTTTATCCAGTATATTTCTGACAAAAGCAGGCGTTGTTTTACTACAGCAGTTTTGTGGCTTTCATAAATGGATGTTAAACGATGTTTAATAATCAATTGCTGATAGCAACTTTGTGCAATTAATATAGTATTTGTAAATTTTACGCATAAGTCTGTCGTTATAATTCAGTATCAGTATTTGGCTGAAATACTTCCTTTACCAGATTGCGATCCACCAATTTCTCTTCAAAATGTAGATAAAATATTAACATCAGTATACACTACCTGACAAAAGTCTTCTCGTTGATCCCAGTTGTAAGAGCAACAGATAATAACTGGACTTCTAGTTGATCATCTGTAAAAGTGGCAGAAGTTTGATGTTTCAGATGAATAATCTGTTGAACTGTGTCCCAATCATCACAAATACTGCAGAAGACCTACTGGAACCTGCATGGAGCCAAGATTCACAGAAATCAGTCAAGGTTGGTGAAGGAGAAATCATGGTTTGTGGTTCCATTCAGTAGGGGGGTGTGCGAGAGATCTGCAGAGTGGATGGCAACATCAACAGCCTGAGGTATCAAGACATATGTGCTGCCCATTACATTACAAACCACAGGAGAGGGCAAATTCTCCAGCAGGATAGCGCTCATCCTCATACTTCAGCCTCCACATCAAAGCTCCTGAAAGCAAAGAAGGTCAAGGTGCTCTAGGATTGGCCAGCCCAGTCACCAAACATGAACATTATTGAGCATGACTGGGGTAAGATGAAGGAGGAGGCATTGAAGATGAATCCAAACGATCTTGATGAACTCTGGGAGTCCTGCAGGAACGCTTTCGTTGCCATTCAAGATGACTTTATTAATAAGTTGAGTCATTGCAGAGATGAATGGATGCAGTCCTCCAAGCTCATGGGAGTCATACACAATATTCATTCTTTTCCACTACACCATGACTTTATATTCTATACTGGACATTATTTCAGTTTAGTGACAAGACTTCTGTCTAAGCAAAGTCAGACCTTACTGTCCTATTTAAAGAATTAAAAATCAAGACATGATCATATTTTATTTCAGTAAAATAAGCGTAATCTAGAGGTTCTTTGCCTTTCATATAAGCCACTTCTGATAACAAGCGATCAACTAGAAGTCAAGTTATTGCTTGTTGTTCCCAAAACTTGGATAGGCAACAAGACTTTTATCAGGTAGTGTAAAATGATGTGTCTCACAATGTACTACAATAATTACTTTCTTTATATTACTGTTAAATAATCATTGGATTCTCAAATAAAAATTCTGGTGTCACAAAACTATGAAGGAGCACACAACCATTTAATATAATTAATTAATTCATTTTCCTTCGGCTTAGTCCCTTTCTTCATCAGGGGTTGCCACAGAGGAATGAACCGCCAACTTATCCCGCATATGTTTTACACAGTGGATGCCCTTCCAGCTGCAACCCAGTACTGGGAAACATTTAATATATTTTCTAATAATAACTTTACTAGATACACATTTGAAGAAATAAGTTTTCAAAGAAAGCACAAAATAAAAATAAAACCCTTATAATACTCACAGAAAAGTCAATCAATGACCTCTATCACAGCTATTAAATTACATTTATATTCAAATGTATACTTTCATTCATTTTCTTTTCGGCTTAGTCCCTTTATTAATCTGGGGTCGCCACAGTGGAATGAACCGCCAACTTATCCAGGATATGTATTACACAGTGGATACCCTTCCAGCTGCAACCCATCACTAGGAAACACCCATACACTCATTCACACTCACACTCACGGCTAATTTAGCTGACCCAATTCACCTGTACCATGTCTTTGGACTTGTGGGGGAAACCGGAGCACCCGGAGGAAACCCACGCAACCACGGGGAGAACATGCAAACTCCACACAGAAATGACAACTGACCCAGCCGAGGCTCGAACCAGTGACCTTCTTGCTGTGAGGCGACAGCGCTACCCACTACACCACCGCACCACTATATTCAAATTCATAATTAAAATATACTGTATTAAAATAAAATCTGATGAATCTGATCTAATTAATGCATTACATTTGAGTAAATGTCACATTTTAAATGTGTTTTTCTGACCTTCTGTATTTTTTTCAGACCTTTCACATTTCAGAATAATGATTTACCCCATAATTAAAAAGAAAGAAAACGTTCATAATGCAATGATCTTCCCTTTAGATACAGCACTTATGGAAGCTTTGTCTGTCAGTAGGAAATTATTTTAAAATGTCAAACCTCTTATGATTTCTCATCGTAAACTATTAATCATCTTGATCTACAAATTTATTGTAAGCAAGTATTAAATGCAGGCGCCACGGGGCATAGTGGGTAGCACTATCGCCTCACAGCAAGAAGGTCGCTGGTTCGAGCCTCGGCTGGGTCAGTTGGCATTTCTGTGTGGAGTTTGCATGTTTTCCTCGTGGTCGTGTGGGTTTCTTCCGGGTGCTTCAGTTTCCCCCATAAGTCCAAAGACATTGGGTATGCTAAATTGTCCGTAGTGTATGAGTGTGTGTGTGGATGTTTCCCTGAGATGGGTTGCAGCTGGAAGGGCATCCACTGCGTAAAACATATGCTGGATAAGTTGGCGGTTCATTCCGCTGTGGCGACCCCAGATTAATAAAGGGACTAAGCCCAAAAGAAAATGAATGAATGAATGAAGTATTAAATGCATTAAAGGGGCAGTTCAACCAAAATTGAAAATATCCCCATCATTTACTTACACTTTTGGTTTTTATCCTCAAAGTTCTTATAAATACATATACATATATTACCTTATACTAACTAGTTTATTGCTACTAGCTAAAATAAATAATTTCATAGAATGAGGATTGTATCTGTTGATTTTATTGCAATCAACAATGTCCTGTTTCTTTATATAGAGATGGATATTCAAGTAAGTCCAACTTAAGGTGATTTATTAAGGTGGTGCATATTTCAAAGTAGATCTATGAAAAAAAATTAAGATATGATTCCTTTATGTTAAACTGAAGCAAATTGTGATTATTTTAATATTTGGTTGAACTATCCCTTTAAAATCTCCTGGAGCAATTTTACAGTGATCAAATCAAAAAAACTTTTATTTTTTTATCTGTATTGTTACCTGTAATGTCAAGAAATTATGTTTGTAATTCTACTCTGAATTGGGGCTGCACGATAAGTCGTATCAGCATCGATATCGCAATATGATCATTTGCAGTAGAATATGCAATGTTTAGTTCATATTATAATGTATCATTTGCGTGTGTTTTTGAGGCCTGTGACTGTATAATGATTTTAAAAGCACTCAGACATAAGAAATTGTACCATTTGATTTATTGTTATTCAGTTACTGTACATAAATTCTGTTATACTTCTGTTTATTTCAGTCATATATTTATTTTCTTTATTGTATTTCTCTTGTAGATTTTTTGTAAGATTTTATGCAGATGCACTCCCCTACAGATTCAACACGGTTAATCTAAAATAATCAATTGTTTCCAAATAGAGATATTCATATCATCTGGTTAAATTATTCATATCGCAATTTATAATAGCAAAACAACAAAATATCGCAATGTTAGATTTTTTTCCAATATTGTGCAACCCTAATCTGAATATTTATTACCTATTTTGCCATGTACAGTTGAGGTCAAATCATTAGCCCACCTGAATATTTTTTCCCCCAATTTCTGTTTAACTGAGAGATTTGTTTCAACAACATTTCTAAACATAATAGTTTTAATAAATCATTTAAAAATCACTGATTTCTTTTATTTTTGCCAGGATGACAGCACATAATGTTTAACTAGATATTTTTCAAGATATTACGAATGTCATAAGAGGCCATGCATTTAAAATATTTTTTCTCTCTTCTGTCGTGATCACGACTTAATTATCTCGTGATCTCGACATAACAACTCGTTTTCTCGTGATCTCGACATAAAAAGTTATGTCATAATCACGACTTAATTTTCTCATGATCTCGATATAACATAAAGTTCTGCTTATTCTCAAACTGAACTGCGCATCTCTTACCATTTCTCTGGTCAGCCGCAAACCATTTAAACGGCATCATTCTATAACCGTGCAGACTGACGTCTGACCATACTCTCAGGGTCGCTATATCTTTGACAATAAAGGCGGAGAGCTGAAAGCCTCCTTCTCAAGTGTCGGACACTGATGTAGAAATTGTCAATCACTGAAAGGCATAGAACTATCTCAGTTTGACTCAAAATAAAAGCGAATGCGTTCCTCCGTGATGTTTCGTAGGCGTTCGCTTACGGAAGTCAGAATAAGCAGAACCTTTTGTTATGTGGAGATCGCGAGAAAACGAGTTATGTCGAGATCACGAGATAATTAAGTCGTGCTTAACTAGGTTAATTAGGCAAGTTTGGGTAATTTAAGGCAAGTCATTGTGTAACAGTAATTTGTTCTATAGACGATGGAAAACAAATATAGCTTAGGGGGCTAATAATATTGACCTTAAATTTAAATAAAAATTTAAAAATTAAACTGCTTTTATTCTAGCAGAAATAAAACAAGACTTTCTCCAGGGAAGGAAATACTGTGAAAAATGTTGTGTTCTGTTAAACGTCATTTAGGTAAATATTTGAAATAATTTTGACTTCATCTGCTGTATATACCCAATGTTGCTGCTGATATGACATCAAAGCATAAGTAATCGAGTTAATCCCTTTAAAAACGCAATATTAAACTTCAGTTGTTTGATTCATCGTCTCATAAATGAAATCAGCAGATCTGAGTGTAATATTGTGTATGTGTGTGTTTGTTTGTGTGCAGTGATTCTCTGAGCGTTCAGTGCCGGACGATGGTTTCTGCCGTGTTATTCAGCACTCTGCTCTGGTTCTCCCTCATCTTCACCATGAGGCTCTGTCTGAAGCAGTTGCTGTCGTACCACGGCTGGATGTTTGAGCAGCATGGGAAAGTGTCCAACACCACCAAAATCTGGGCGGTGAGTGCTAATTACCTGCTTGTTAACAGTTAGTAAGGTAGTAATTAGGTTTAAGCCCCACCTTCTAGTAGCCAATCAGCAATCGCTGTAGACCAGGGATCACCAAACTTGTTCCTGGAGGTCCGGTGTCCTGCAGATTTTAGCTTCAACCCTAATCAAACACAGCTGGACAAGCTAATCAAGCTCTCACTAGGTATACTTGAAACATCCAGGCAGGTGTTTTAAGACAAGTTGGAGCTAAACCCTGCAGGGACACCGAACCTCCAGGACCGAGATTGGGGATCCCTGCTGTAGACTGAGGATTCTCCGGGGGAGGGACTTGTATCAGACATGATTTCTGTAGGTCTTGTGTGACTCGAACATTTAGAAATGAAACTAAACAGACAGTTCTTGTTTAATTTTGATGATTCCTAATATGACATGTAATCGTAAGTTTGGCAAGCAGTTTTTGGAAAATTTGATGTTTCTTTATTCAAGACAGAATGGCCGAGCATAAACTGCCATTTCAAAGATGGCCGCCGAGTAGGCCTGTCACAATAAGCAATATGTCGACTTATCGCACAATACATGGAAGTGACCTCAATAATTTTTGGTGATGCAATATATATCGTCCATACCTAAGAACCAATTCTTGCAACATTTTAGCTGATTGCACAACCTCTCGATCTCTATTGGGGGTCTGTGTCAGTACGGTTAAATAAAACACTGTAGTATTTACCATAAATGAATAAAGTATATTTTAATGTGGGTGTCTGACAACTGAAAACAGATCTGGATACAGATAACGCAGCCTCTGTTACTTTTTACTTTGCAATTTTTTTGTTACGTTTATTATTATTTATTTAGGATTAAACTATTAAAATGACTAAATTAAATTAAATAAAATTTTCTTAAGAACAAAATATTATGTGTTCTTTTGAAGAGTAACTTGTGTTATATTGCTATTTATATTGCCATTCTGGCATTATATAGTAAGTGTCCTAAAATGGCCTTAAAATGACGATATATATTTTGGTGCAATATATCGTACAACAAAAAACAAATATTGTGACAGGCCTACCGCCGAGTGAAATGACTTGCCTTAAAGGGACTTTTATCATGGTTTATAAGTGCTAATAAACAGTTTAAATAACTTCTATCTAATCGTTCAAATATTATTTAATCTTATTATTAAATAGAGGTGTGAATCTACACTGGTCTCACGGTTTGTTTACGATTATCATGCCATCGATTCGGTTCGAGTCGATATCTCGGTGCATCCCGGTGCATTGACGATGCTTTCCACACACAGTTTTATATTTATGCACGTCACAATAATTCTTGTATTAAAATGTATAAATATATTTATATACTATTTGTAACACAATTTAGTCCTTTTAATACTAACAGTCAGATATATAAACTGTACGTTTAAAAACTCAAGTACATCACAGAAAAACTTAACAGCATTTATAGCAAATAAACAAATGTAAATATCCCGCTGGCTTTCTGAGCCTTGTCTAGTGAGTTCGTTCTTACACCCCTATGATTGGTCACGCGCTCAACAGAAAGGGCTGTGATTGGCTCTAACGCTCTGGCGCTGTTCACCGATGATAAACACTGATAAACGGCAGCGGCGATCACAGCTGGTCGATGATAGAAGCGGAGGAGAAAACTCTGCAGACAAGCACTCGTGTCTGTATCCAGAAGTATCACTGTAACCGCAGAGAGGAGAGGACAGGAAAAGTCACACCAGCAGGTCAGATGGGCCAGAGAGAGAGAGAAAAGGAGTACTTTCATTTTCTCAGATAGGGACTTCTGCTGTCAGTGTCAGTGAAAGTCCAGCAAACACGCATGCTGTGAAATGTGCAGTTTCTGGGTTAAGTAATTGGAGTGTTGTAAATACTCACCCTCGCCTCCCTCGCCATAGTAAGCTAGGAACACATAGCGCAAATGAGATAAATGACGTCAGTACATAATAACCGGTTATGATCTATTACTCAACCGATACCGAATTGTTCGCATCTGCACCGAAATAACAATACATTTTGACACCCCTATTATTTAACCAGTTGTAGAGGCTTACGTGCCTCGAATAATGTTTCATAGTATTTTATATTTGATTATAGCACTTATTTTTTGTACATGTAGCAGTGCGTTTAACACAGTATTGATTATAAAGTTCTATTTTGTAATCAAATAAAATGACAGAATGTAAACCCATGTATTATAGAAAAGTGTTATTGATTAACTATTTATAAAATTGATCTGTTTTTGCCATGAAATTGCTAATAAAGCTTATACGGCAATTAAAAAGACAATTTCTTATGTTATTTTGTCATATACATATGTAAAATCTGATAATACGTTTTATATAGAATTATAAATATAAACTTTATTTTAGTGTAAAATGTAAGCATGGGATGATAACCGTTTTCAAGGTATACCGCGGTTTGGAAAAGTTTTTTTTTGGTGTAAATTGGAAAGAAATCTGTGTAATTTAAACAAATGAAGACCGCAGAAGTCAATGATTCACTTGAATTGTTTAGCCTGACATGTTTACTGCTCCAAAATACTTTAAATGTTTCTCAAAATAAAATATATTGTGTTCAAAGGGGATTTTTTTTTTTTTTTTTTTTTTTTTTTAGCCAAACATTTAAAAAGAATATATTTTAGAGCAGTAATTACAATACCATCATACCGTGAAACTTTTAGCTAAGGTTATCATACCGTCAGAATCTTATACCGGCCCATGCCTAGTAAAATGTACAAATAAACAAAAGAAAGCTTCATTACAAAACTTGAGCAACACAGGAAAGTGTCCAACACCACTAAATCTGGGCGGTGAGTATTAGACACACCTTCTGCATAACAGCACAGTCCGTAATGGTAAATAAAGGCCAAGTCCTGTGACGCAAGTACAAACAGAGATGCAAAAACTGCTGATATTGATCCGTGAACTGACTTATTTGTGCTCATTGCTGCCGTCACGTCAATGCTAGTTTATTTGTGTAGTGTGTTTTGCAATACATGTTGTTTCAAAAGCAAGCTATGCAGATAATTATAACTTTGACCCTCAAAATACAAGAAAGAAATGCATGAAAATGTGGTCATTTTTATTTTAATGTACAATTTACACTATTAACTAACCGTTAACTAAGAGTTTTAGCTCTGTAAACTACTAAATAGCTGCTTATTAATAGTAAAGTAGTAGTTGAATTTAGGGATGTAAAATAAGATCGTACTATATAAGTGCTAATAAACAGTTAATATCTTAATAATAAGCAGGTTATAAGACAGTAGTGAATGGTGTGCATTGTTAGTTAAAGTAGTGTTATTTTTTTAAAATGAATGCACTTTGTATGTTTTTAAAATGGTATCACCAGGAAGAATTTTAAGTTGTCAAATATTGAATTGAAACTTCATATTTAACTTTTAATATACAGTTTTTGTGAGTTGTATTTGTTTATTTCTATTTATGTATTTGTTGTGTATTATCTCCTATTGAAATTTGAAGTTGTTCTTATCATGTAACGTTTTTATTTACATTGATCTTGCCATGAAATAGCCATAAGTTGCTGATGTGGCAATAAATAACTGACTAAAGTGTTACCGAAACACTGGTTGAATGAACTGTATAGTTTTTAAAAACACAGTTTATATTTATTAATTGTATTTATTATCTTTTTAATTTAATTTTGTTTAATTAATAATGTATGGAATGCAGTTGATAATGTTACATTAATAATGACAACTAATTTTATGTTTTGTGTTATTGGTGTCTAAAATATGTGCAGCTGTTGTGGAACAATTACTGCCTCAAACATTAAATAAATGTAAATAAAATTAAATGTATTGTGGTTTAAAGATTAAGTAATATTTATGTTATGAGTTAATGAGAATTTATAGAAAATCTGTTTATATATTTATATAAAATAAATTTATATAAAAAGGAGAGTTCCATTTATATTTGTTGTTACTAATAATGTTCAGGTTAAAACTTTGTTTCATACAATTATAAATTCTAATACAATGTCTCTCTATATTGTTCTATATAATTCAGACTTTGTTGAAGTTGATTTTAACTTTAAGAAATGTCCTATTTTTTATTAATAAAATGTAAAAGCAGTAAAAATAATAATAAAACATGGTAACATTCAAATGTTTTTTATTATTATTACATATTTGCTTAATATTGGGATCTTTTTGATCACATACAATATGAGAACCATTAAGGTGTCACTTTTTTTATTAAATAACCAATGCTCTGGTCCAAATTGGCCCATAATGCAAGAATGATAAACAGATTTTTGGTATTGTAAGGTATCGTTACACATGTTCCATGTACTTACCATAGTAAATAAAATAATTATACATAATTACACGCAATAAACCTTAAACCTATTATTCGCATTCTTACACAGACCATCTCGAAATACGTGTATTCATTTATTTTATTTATTGCTTAATTGAATAGTTACACCATAACAAGGACACCTTAAAATAAAGTGTAACCCATTTAGAATTCATTATGTGGGTTAATAACTATAATGTTGAATATTAGTTTATAGTGTAGTAGTTAATGTTATCTTAATGTCTTATTTAACATGCCAGAGTTGAGTGATATTTCCAGTTCAGTTTCCTTTTTGTCATTCAGAACATCACAGTAGATAATGAAATTATGTTACATCGACACTGCAAGAAAATAAAAGACAAATGTTTATTAAAAGACAAGATTTGGCAATTATGCAGTGCATTTTTCACAGATTTTCTATGTAATGTGTATTAACCGTATACTATTATTTCACTGGATGTGCTGTATGTGAATTAAGTTGCACATACTTGAATATCCATCCATCCATCTCTATGTAAAGATTATGAATTTATTATTACTGACAGATCAATGTCTTTAATTTTTAAACGGTCTTGTTTTTCAGGCTATGGTGCGGATTTTCTCTGGCAGGCAGCCTCTGCTGTACAGCTATCAGGGCTCTTTGCCAAACCTGCCAGTTCCTGCGGTAAAGGACACGGTGAAGAGGGTGAGGCTGTCATTATGATGATCTATATGCATAACTCTGTATAGTAAAAATGTGCTTTGAAATTAGAGCTGCATAATATTGTTGTTAAGTACTGCGATAATGATATTATTTATGATATAAGGTTCCCCTAGAAAAATGCTATTTGTTTATTATCCTTGTTTAAAATCATTTATTTAATTAATGATGTTAAAATGAACAGGTCATTATATAATTTCAGATCTAATTCAGACTAAAAAACTATGTCAAGGTGCAAATATATAGTCTTTAAAACAACGTAAATGAGTGAAAACCTTATCAAGATCCTCGCTCAAGATCTTCTGACTCTGATTGGCTGTTTTCTTTTTCCCCCTTTCATCTCAACTCCACCCACTAGTGTTTATTGTCAGCTCTGGGTTCAGTTTTGTGCTCCAGCCAATAGCAGAACAGCATTTAGAGGGGAGGCGGGGCTAAAGATAGCAAGGACCCATGTTATTGATCAAATTTAGATAAACAACAAATGCATGAATTATTGTAGTTTATCACACCCTTGCAATTCGTATATGAATTATACTATTTTCATGATAAAACACTGTTGTAATTACTAAGCCACTAAACATTGTTCTTATGACGTTTTTCTACAGGAGGGATATGCCAAATACTTCCAAATAATTCAGATATAGTCTGTGTTAGTAAATGCAAGGGTATTTATGAAATCCAGGCATAACACTGTATGACGATGCTTCAGATGACTGTTTTATAGCCTACAGCTAATCAATCTGTCAGATTCTGGAGTTCATTACAGCTCAAAAGAACATTATAAATGATAAATTATCTTAAATAAAGCAAATACATTTATAGATGTGGTATATAAGTATATAATTACACTGACCTTGGAAATGGAGACCACGTGAATGGTTTTATGAGCACAATTAAGTGCACATAGCATGCCATATTATCTGATAATTGTAGGAAATAATTCCAAAAGGCAACTGACTTAGTAAAGCCACATAAAACAACACAAAAATATGACTTATATGCTGAGTTCAGCGGCTAATCAGCCAGAATCAGCTGAGGTGAAGTGACGGCGACCAGCGAAACCTAGCTGTCACTCAAGTGGCCACGCCCTTAATTATGCAGACTTAATATAACGTAACATAAGCAAAACTGATGAGTTGTAAAAAAAATTCACCCCCCTCACAGTCGTTATAAAGGGTATTATTAGCTGTATGAAATAAAATCGGAATTTGTACCAGGGTGTAAACACCTGTTTTTCTGCTGTAAAGTTGGCCATTTTAACAGTGGGCTCAATAAAAAATTTGCTCCATATGGAGCCAGGACTAGCGGAATTTCGATGAATTGCAGTTTCAGTTACTTCCGTATTGGCTTCCTGAGGTTGCCGCTTGGGTGGGACATATAGTAGCTCCTCCCCTTTTTGTATTAAAAAAAACAACCAATAGCATTTATGTTTATCACAGCTCTGCCAATGAGACTAGTTGAGTTAATGAAAAGCAAATGAGAAGGGGGCGGGGCATGTCTTCAGAGCATTTGATAGGTCAGAAGATTTGATGAGAAACTGTAGTATGAGTTGCTTGATTAATTTAAGCGGAAGTGACAAACTTCAAGCTTCATATGTTTATATCATCTCTATCATTCTATCATCTTGTCACTGTTTTGGAGCGCACTGGCTTATAAATATGCTTAAAACTAACATACTGATACTAACATCTAAAAAAAACTTTATTTTCATTTTGCCGAGACCTTAACCACTTTTTTTGTTCTCTGTCTAGTATCTGGAGTCTGTGCGTCCACTGATGAACGACTCCGAGTACGAGCGGATGACGGAGCTGGCCAGAGAGTTTGAGAACAGTCTGGGAAACCGCCTGCAGTGGTACCTCAAGCTCAAAGCACTGTGGGCCTCCAACTATGTAAGCACAAATTCAACTGCACAACCTTAAAGGGACGGTTAAGCCACAAATTTCAGTGACCTCAGCATTTATTCTCTTTCATGTGGTTTTAAACCTCCGAGTTGCTTCCTTTTGATGAACACAAAAGAAGATATTTTGAAAAATGCTGGTTTTTCTTAGACCCCATAACTTCTATATTAGGGGAAAAATACCATCACAGCAACCAGCATTCTTCATTATATCTTCTCTTGTGTTCGAGGGAGAGTAATTGATGGCAGAAGTTACATTTTTACAGTAGGGACATTTTGTAAAATACTTCAAAATATTTCAGTCATTTTATGTTTTTTTTTTTATGGATGTTTTTTTAAACAAATTTGATGGATGTTATTTTTTTATGGATGTACTTTATTGTTGAATAAAAAGTCCAATTTTTTTTTTTTTAAACTATTTTTAATTATGAACTCTTTTCACAAGATGGTATGATGTATTTGACAGTCGTCAGCATCAACAATCTTAATTTTTACCCCCCCCACCCGCCCCTCCACACACACACACACAAGACACCATTCATGCAAGGTGTTTGTAATACAGTAAGTATGGGGGTGGGACAGAAAATTTGACATTATTCTCTCTTCTGGCTGCTGTTATCAGTCTAACATTATATTTTCTTTTTCTAAAAGTCTTTATAACACCATTGTGGAGTTTTTCTTTTATTATTTCAGCAAATAGTTATGCAAAAACATGATTTGTTGTACTCTCCTATTCACTGCGCTCTAAGTTTATCCAACTATCACAACTTCCATGGCTGAGAAACCCAGAAATGTGAAAAAGGTCCATTGTAACTATTTTTGACACATTATTCAAAATATGTGGCTAAGAAATATCTTTTTTTCATTTAATTTTTTTGTTTTGACCAGAGAAAATGTTGAAAAGGCAAATAAAAATCTGTACCATGTAGTATGCTTGTACTATGTAGAGAAAATCCTTGTTTTGTGTGTGTGTGTGGACAGTATGTATGTGCATGAATTCCAGGTTTGATGGTCTTTTATTTCATAAAACCTGGTATTAAAAAGTCTTAAGTGAATTTTTATAAACAAATTTTAAGAGAATCACGTGCTTTGACCGCGGCTGGTCTCACATCATCAATCACTAACCAACTGATCAGACTCTTCAAATGCATATAAATAATCCGCCTTACTTACCTTTGTCATCCTTGTTTTTTTCGGCAAAACCCGACTCTTTCCACTACCTATTCCAATAGCAAGGGAGTTCTCAAGACCTATCTGAGCTCAGACTCCCCTCTCTCCCTCCTGTCTAAACGGAGGGAGCCCTGACCTCTTGGCTCTTCATGCCAAATATGCTTTTTCTTAATCAACATCAGCTAAGTGTGAACTCTTGAAATTGAACTTGTTAAACTCTGTAGACACCCTGGAGATGCAGTGTTGAAGCATTGAAAATCTTTGCTTTGTTGTACTCGAATAGTTCACCTAAAACTGAAAATCACTAATTACTCTCCCTTTACTTGTTCCAAACCTGTTTGTACTTCTCCAATGAAGAAGATATTTTGAAAAATGTTGGAATCCTGTAACCATTGACTTGCATAGTATTTGTTTCTCCAACTATGAAGGTCAAGAGTTTACAGGTTGTCAGCTTAAAATATCTTTAATGTTCAACAGACCAAAGAAAATAAAGTAAATAGAGTAAATAGTGAGTACATTTTCATTTTTGGGTGAACTATCCCTTTAAGTCAATTAAAGACCATTAACAAATCACTTACATTAGATTGAATGGCTTATTACAGAACTTCCGAACACTTTCAGTATTGCCGTTTCATTCTGCATCAGCATTATTCTGAATTAATGCCTGTTTCTGCATCTTTAAGGTCAGTGATTGGTGGGAGGAGTATGTCTACCTGAGGGGGCGTGGCCCAATCATGATCAACAGCAACTACTATGGAATGGTACGTCTGATTGAGTGCTAATAAAGCGCACGCAGGAAGTGTTAAAGGTGATGTCATTTCAGTTTAATGTTCTTCTCTTTCATCCCCAGGACTTTCTGTACGTGACGCCTACCCCGATTCAAGCAGCGCGAGCAGGAAACACTCTGCACGCGTGTCTCTTGTACCGCAGGAAACTCAACCGAGAGGAAATCAAACCTGTGAGTCCGCATTGCATTGTGGCAGATGGTATTGGGCGGGGGGTGAAACTTCTCGTCGCCCCAAGCCATGACAGAGATTGATCATAGAGCTGTTTTTAGCTCCGCATTGAACTTTGGTAGGCCGCGGATGGCTAATGGAGACTGTGTGTGTCAGTAATTGGCTGTACTGTGTTTATATACTTTAAATAAAGGGGACTAGGGCTTCACGATAAGAAAAATACACCATATGCGATGTTGTTAAGTATTGCGGTAACAATATTTCTTATGATATGACATGATATAACCTTGAAAAATGCTTCTTTTTTTTCAGTTAGCTATGTTTTTATATACATTATTTATTTAATTATGTTAAAATGAAAGGGTAAAATATGTTTTACATGAATAATTAGTTCTAATTCAGATAAAAAACGAGTGTAATATTACTTGTTATTTCTTCTTATTAAATCTCTTTTTTTTAGTAGTTATGTTTTTAAATCAATTATTTACTTAATGATATTAAATTAATGATGTTAAACGAGTAATATATATACATTGTAAGTCTAATTAGTTTTAATTCAGACTAAACATTTGTAGTAAAAATATAAAAATGAACTAATATATTCACTTATAACATAACATTTCCCTAGAAAGATGCTATTTTTATTAGCTTTGTTTTTAAATCAATTATTTACTTAATTATATTTAATTAATGATATTAAACGAGTAAAATATATATTGTAGGTCTAAATAGTTTTAATTCAGACTAAAAATGTGTAGTAAAAATATAAAAATGAACTAATATATTAACTTACAACCAAACATTTCCCTAGAAAGATGCTATTTTTATTAGCTATGTTTTTAAATCAATTATTTATTATATGATTTTAAAATAAACGAGTAAAATATATATTTTTAGATCCAATTAGTTCTAATTCAGACTAAAAACTGTAGTCAAAATATAAAAATTAACTAATATGTTCACTTTTTTTTCCCTAGAGTCGTGTTCCTGGTTTAAATATTCCTTTGTGTGCTGCTCAGTGCGAGAGGATTTTCAACACCACACGCATTCCAGGAGAAGAAACAGGTAATGCAAGATTTTTTTACTTGCTCAAAGCTGTATGTTGAGTATTTGATTTAAAATGCTTGAAATACAATTATATTTTGAATTATTATAGTTCAGAATAACTGTTTTTTTATTACCGTTATTAATAGCATTAATCATATCACATTACTCTAACATTATTTGTTAGTTATAATGGAGTTTATTTATTCTTTGTATGCAGAAGTGAATTATCAGCATTGTCGCTCCAGTCTTCGGTGTCACATGATTCTTCTTAAATCATTTCAGTATAGTGATTTGCTGCTTCAGGAATGCTTGATATTACTGGTTATTGAGCTTATTCTTCATGCAAGAGCAGGTGCAACTCAAGACTTCTGCTCTCATTCACTTCCATTCATTTATTATGTAGGGTTGCATGATTTGGAGAAAAAAAATCTTACTGCGATTTCATTATTATTATTATTATTATTATTATTTATTTATTGTGAATAACACAACTTGTGATTTAAATTACCATTTTATTTGATTTTTTTACATTTATTTATTTTTTTAATATGCGGTCACACTTTACAATAAGGTTCATTAGTTAATGTTAATTAATGCATTTACTAACATGAACAAACAATGAACAATACATTTTAATGAAAATATGTTCATGTTAACTCGCGGTGCATTAACTAATGTTAACACACATGGACTTGGATGTTAATAATGCATTAGTAAATGTTCAATTATGATTAATAAATGCTTAACAAGTCTTGTTCATGATTAGTTCATGTTAGTAAATGCATTAACTCATGAACCTTATTGTAAAGTGTTACCGATTTTACTATAATTTCATAAAAGAGCTGCAGATTTGATGTGGTGGTTTTAATAGCGCCACAGAAAGACCAAGCATTATCATAAAGTATGCTACACTATGCTACTCTTTATTTAATAGCATTTTTTTCCAATAAAGTTGTCAGTTCTCATGACAAATCAAGAAAATAACTACAGGATTTAAAATTCATTTTAATAAATTAGATATAAAATCTTATAGATATAAATAAAACCTTTACATGTGGATTGTGTTGCATTTTTCATATTGATTTCATGACACTCACAATGCATTGACAATGCTTTCCATTCACAATTTTACATTTTTGCACCTCTTCAAATCGTGATTGTGGTTTAAAATCAATTAATCGTGCAGGCCTATTTTTAGTCATTTAAAAAGCTTGTTATGCTGCCTTATGTTAAAAACTGATACTTTTTTGTAATTATATTGTTATTTTTATTTATGGTCATAAACACTTTGTTCGTTGAGCGAATAGCTTTTTTATTCCTAGTCATTTCTCCTATAGGAAACTGAATTGGAGTTTCTAAAATCACAGAAATGAGCGCACTTATGCACTGCAGAATAAGCTGGAACATGTTAAGGAGTGATTTCAATGGTAGAATCAATGTTGTGAGTGCTGTTGATTAAATGACAACTAGTAGGTTTTGTTTGGCATAACATACTTCAACCAGATAGTAGAGATGGCTTAGTCAGGTTGAGATAAGTTGGGTAATCCTGTCAATAAAATGTAGTCAGTCAAAATATAGGTGAGCAGGCAGGTAAAGGGTTAGAAAAATCTGCTTTATATTTTAGTGGAAATCATGTTAGACTTTATTTTAAAATTCTTTGAGTAAAAGAGTTTTAATTAATCTTTGTAACATTTTTAAAATTGTTTATTATTATTATTATTATTATTATTATTATTATTATTATTTTATTTTTAATTTTAGATGTATTGTATTTTGTTTATTATTACCTAATTTCACACAGATCCAATATGTGGCAGGTGATCTTGAATTGGGGAAATATTACATTGTTACTGTAAAATAATCTCTTTACTCAGAATCTCTTCCAAATAAATACTTTTTTTTGTTTTCTTCTATTTTTGTCTAAATTTCCTCATACTTTCCAAGATAAAAGGATCTTTTACAAGAGTTGTTTCCTGAAAGCCACACAAGTGCAAACACATTTGACTGTATTAACTTACACCTACACACACACATACTGTACACACAGGACTGACCTAGTTTGTTTAGTACACACTAACTGACCCAGATACACACACACTCAGATGTCATCGACCCAAACCTTTGGCCAGTTTTAAAGGTAACTCTGGGTATCAAGACATGTATGCCTTAATATAATTTAAATGATGCCTATTTGAGAAATACGTAGAAAAAAAACACAACATCTTTACGTAAAATGCATATATATATATATATATATATA
>CAIGQQ010030348.1:5318429-5333965 GCA_903798035.1 Danio albolineatus | reverse complement strand
CAAAATGTGTGACTTTATTTACAATATCCAAAGTGAACAAAAACAACGAATGAATCAAAAATAAAGAAAAAGAAAGTAAAGCAAAAATATACTATTTACAATATATGCAACACAAAACACTGGAAAAACAAGAGAGCTGGCAGAAGGACATGGGTGATGCTAAAGAAATGCAAAGACCAAACCCAAACAACATCTAACTCCCCAGAAGCATCTAACTAACTAAATGTATGAATCAAAACAACATACGCGAAGAGTCTTCCAAGTCCTAACTATCTACTCTGTCTATCGAAAAAGTACAAGGGGTGGCGCTCACCCCTAACCTAATGTACTATACACAAGAGTAGTCCTACATGTTGCAAGATGTATGTCACGTGACCTTCTTACCTGTCCGCTTCATCCAAGCCTCGTAAACAAAGTGAATGAGAGATGGAATGTAATGAATGACGGACGGATAACGTGCACACATAAACAGGCAACAACAAAAACACACAGTCAGATAGGGTTTCTAAACAACGCAATGCAATGAACACAAACACAAGAGGAAAACAAGAAGGTCTGAACTGGGGTCTGGCGCGCGCTTTTATAAGGGGTAGTCTTTGCTTATTGGACATGATGTCAGAGTGACTTAACCGGGGAGGAAATGATTGACGGATGAAACGACCAATAGAAGGAACCTGAGAAACTAAAAGCACATATGGGAGAACAGAGCGAGAGAGAGAGAAAAACACAAACAAAGCCCAAATAACACAAATACGTTAACTATATTTTTGTAATATTCTTATACTTTTGCTTTTTCATTTTATTTCTTCTTAACTTTGTTTTTATTTCAGTTTCAGTGATTGGAGTGCTTTCACATCTTTGCTTGCTCAACCTTTTTTTAAAATATATATTTACATCTCATTTTGTTCCAGTATTTCACTATTTTTAATAAGAATAACAACACTGGCAGCACTATTTAAAGTAATAATATATATATGTTTGACTAATAAAGTGGCATATCTTTGGCTGAACTGTATAACCTTCCTAATGTGTTGTAATCCAGCTGTCCATCTGCTTCTCTGTCAGTATGTGATGACCACCGACTGTTTCCAGCTGGGTTATAATGAAGAGGGTCACTGTAAAGGAGACGTGGCCCCGACTCTGCCTCCTCCATCCAGACTGACCTGGGACATCCCTGCACAGGCAAGCACACACGCACTTACACACACATACACATATACGTACGGACGCATACACCCATATACTGACATACACACACTCTCATATGCACACACACATTCTCAGCTCGAGTGATTTCACATAATAGGGATGCAATGTCTCATCTTCTTTTGTTTACAGTCACTCTGAATAATTGATGTGTGTGTGTTTAGTGTCAGGAGCGTGTGGAGCGCTCTCTCGCTGTGGCTCAGGCTCTGGCAGACGATCTCGACTTTCACGTGTTTCCCATTCAAGAGTTCGGCAAAGGCGCCATCAAGAAGTGTAAGATCAGCCCGGACGCCTTCATTCAGATCGCTCTCCAACTGGCATATTACAGGGTGAGCCGGGTCTGCATGATGATCTGTGTGTGGTGAAGATCTGCTCATGTTTGCAGCACAGAGGATCTCGAGTGCGGAGAGTCAGGTTTCATTAGGAGAGGATGATCCACTCATGCTTTATAGACGATGTGATATGATAGCTTGTGTTTATTTTGGTAATATCATATGTCGTGAAACTAAAGAGACCGAAGATTTAATTGAACGCATGTCTTGATGACGTTGGTTAGAAGCAGGATTATAATTGTTGAGGAAAACTGAGAATATTGAAATATCAGTATTTGGTAATAGAACTTTAAAAATTATAAAACGTTTTAGAGTTAAACTGAAATTATGCAAATAAAAACTATATGTAGCTTCTGTAAAAATGTTAAAGAGCCCCTATTATACATTAAAAAAGGTCATATTTTGGTTTTGGGTTTCTCCAACAGCAGGCTAATATGCATGCATGGTCAAAAACACTTTCATTGTCTTATAATATGCATTTACTGTATTTTTACCTAATTATCCCAGCGACTCCTATAGCAATCGTTCAGCGATTTTATTTGTTCCAAAACCCCTCCTTAGCACGAAGCTAATCTGCGCTGATTGGACCGATGACCCAGTCTGTTGCAGTTGGTCGACATCATTCAGTGCGAGCGAATGCCAACCATGGCTTATCAATATTGAAGTATTCAGAGTGTGTGCGTGAGCAAATCTGCCAACACTCATTTTTCCCGAGAGCCGCCCGTATTTCAGACACCTCACCCCTGAATCTAACCCCCTGGTCTCCCAGCATATCACTCTATTCCTAACCAGAAGTAAAAACAGCGACACACATTCAGTATTAATGCACACAGCGGCAAAAGCTGAACCATTATGAAACAGGACCGCCGCACATGTGTAGGAGAGCTGATGTAGCCATAGCAACGACAAACAGCAGAGGAACACAAGCTCACAAACGCATTTTATCTGTAAACAAAGCGGCATGCGTCACGTTTACAACGTGCTTTTAGACGCGATATGAGAATACAAGTTAAGATACACTACAAGCAGTTACAAGTTACAAAACACAATTAAATACATCATTTACAAGCTAAAGAAAACAATGAGGCGACCGTTTTGCAGAAATAAACCTCAACCACTGTCTCTTCACAGTCTAATCTCTGGTTCATCTGCACACTTCCAATAATATCCAGCTGAGCACATGTCTGCTACAGTGCTCTTTTCTGTGTTGCCAGATGTAGCTGACTGATTCCAGTCCAAACCCTATCCAAAAGGTTTTTACCTGCACAATCAAATTCAAAACCGCCCAATCTGGCAACCTTTGCTTGCTGCTGCTGTTTGTAGGTGGGGTTGGGGGGTTTCGAATCTTCCCGGGTCTGCGCGTGCACAAATATGCAGGGCTTATGTTTCGTATTCACGTCATGCCGAAACGGCTAAAAACTCGTAATCACGGCGATTCCTTTGAGGAACCGAGTCGACTCTTTTATGGATGAATCAATAGTTTTAAACACTGTGCACTTTCAGATTTAAGCCTCAGCTGGACATTTCACTTCACTTAGAGCTGTGTTACACACTGCATGCAAGCTCATTTTCAAAAACCCATAATTGGGGCTCTTTAGTAATGAACAATAAGATCTTGAAAAAAAAAGTAGGAGAGAAAAAGGAAAATCACATAATTTATATATATATAAACTCTTCAATCTTTTTTATTATTATATATTTTTATTTAGCCTTTTCAAAAGATAACAATACAGAACCTCAAAACTAAGCAACAAACAAACTAAAGTAAGACATAGACGCACAGTCTATAAAAATCAATAACTAAAATAATAATAAATAAATAAAAAGGAAGGAAATACAGTATAAACCAATGTGGAAAAACTATTTCATCAAATCACTTGATACTGTTTTTATATCATTCAGAAATGGGTTCCAAATTTTTAAAAGTAATTCCCCCTTTCCTCTCACTGTCCAATCTTTAAAGGCCAAATAGTCAATGAGGGCTTTTAACTAAAATATTTAGGTTTGCCCCATCTAGGCTTATGTAATTTTAGCCCATTTATATAGGAATATTTTTTTTCAAATAATAAAAATAATAAAATTTTGATTAATTTGAGGGATTAGTATGCAGGTTAGTGTATGTTCCGTTCAGCTGTTTTTGTTTTTGTCAGCCTTGCATTTAATTAACGAATTAAACGAGCTCCGCTTTGCATCGAGCTGCCGATAAGCCTGTCTGGCTTTATTCTGAGATGACAACCTCTTGGATGTACTGTTGAAATCAAAATTATTTGCCCTCCTGTTAATTTTTTATTTTTTTTTCTCACATATTTCCCAAATTATGTTTAATGCTGCAAGAATATTTTCACAGTATTTCCTATAATATTTTTTATTATTTGTTTTATTTCGGCTAGAATAAAAGCAGATTTAATAGTTTTAAAACATTTTTAGGTCAATATTATTCGCCCCCTTAAGCAAAATTTGTTTTGATTGCCTACAGAACAAACCACTGTTATACAATGACTGGCCTAATTAACCTAGTTAAGCCTTTAAATGGCACTTTAAGCTGAATACTAGGGTTTTGAAAAATATCTAGTCAAATATTATGTGCTGTCATCATGACAAAGATCAAATAAATCAGTTATTAGAAATGAGTTATTAAAACTTATGTTTAGAAATGTCTTGAAAAAATCTTCTCTCCGTCAAACAGAAATTGGGAAAGAAATATACCAGGGGGATTTACTTATACTATGTTATTTAGTGTAAATATTCTTCTGTTTTGATTTCCTCCTCATTTCCAGAACCGAGGCACGTTCAGTCTGACGTATGAGGCGTCGATGACCCGTTTGTTCCGCGAGGGCCGCACAGAGACGGTTCGCTCCTGCACCAGTGAGAGCTGCGCTTTCGTCAGAGCGCTGGAGGGTGGAGAGGTAAAAACACAAACCCAGTGGAGTCCAGACGGGTTCCTGGAGGCGCAGTGTCCTGACTCAGCACACCTCAACCAGCTGATCAGGCTCTGCAGGCTGCGTTTACACCAGAAAACCTTCATCCATGCTGGCGTTTCCACTGCACCTCAGAAAAGATCTTAAACCCACATTACACTGCTCAACATGCTCATCAGAAGTAAATCTGTAACTGTAAAATAATAGTGCAAACTTGTAGACTGTAAATAAAAACAAATTACTTTAAACAAGGGCTCGGCCAATAAACGATATTATTATATCGGATCGTGATATAATTTATGTCAATAACAATAAGCTCTGGACTTTTTATTTTTTATTTTTTATTTACTTTATTTTGATTTAAGAGCCAATCACACAACAGAAATGTGCAACAACAGGAATCTAAAAGTGTGTTGATATTAGAGATGTACCAAATTCTCAGCCACTGAAAATTAATCGGCCAAATATATGTTATGCCATTTAATGGACCCTCTAATTTTTGTGGCTTCAGTCACTGTTGGGGTACTCTTGTAAATATGTAAGCATTAACAACTTATATCGAAATATATTATTATTATATAAATAAATATATAAAAATATTATGAATTATCATTCAATATGGAAAATAATTATCGAGATTTTTGCCATATTGCCCAGCCTTTCTATAAACTACTGGTGTTTAATTTTGATAAGAGAACGTGACATTTAAATTGGCAGCTATGTTTGTCAAACTCAATGTTAAATAGTTAAAAAGTTACCGTTGCAATGATTAATAATAATAGTAAAAAATTCAAACAATAATATATAAAATATAATATACTGTATAATATAATATAATACAATACAATACAATATATAATACAATACAATACAATACAATACAATACAATACAATACAATACAATATACTATACTATACAATACAATACAATACAATACACTATACAATACAATACAATACAATACAATACAATAGAAATGAAAGGAAAATTTGAAAAAGGGGGAAAAACATAACTTTATAATAACTATTACTACTACATAACAATTAATAAACGATTTAAAAGCCAAATATAGTCAATGTTGGATGTAACTAATGTCCTATAACTAATGTTTAATGGTTTAGTTAAATTGTATTACATATTTATAAAAAAAAATTATAAATATATAAATGATATATATGAAATTTTTTTTGAAAAGCAATGATTAATAATGATAGTCCTAAATAAAAAATAAAAATATCCCAGAAAAGAAGCAAGGAAATGATAGAAAGGGGAACAAAATTCTCATAAAAAAACTTGTATATAAACTGTTTAAAGGCCAAATATAATATAATGTGTACAAATATTTAATGATTTAGTTAAATTGTATTATATGTATTTATAAAACAATATACACATATGAAAATTACATATGTAGGAAAATATTCGAGAAAATGTAAGATTTATATGTCCAGAAAATTTGCAAAATAAAATAAAATAATATCTGAGCAAATATTGTCAGAAATATAATACCCCAAAAAGTGATTTTTCTACTAAACAAATAAAGAAATAAAATAATATGGCCTTTATGATAAGTAATGTGACGTGCATATCATCTAGATTAGAATAGATTTTTCATAAATTAGAGAAATATTTCTCCAAAGCTGGACAACTCCTGAGCTTATGAAGGAAAAAGTTATGCATTTAAAATTGAAAACACACTGGTCTAAAAGCAGCCTTTAGAAACTGTGCTGATGCTGACTGGAGCTGAAATGAGCAGGACGCTGGCCTTCAGGAGCAGAATTGGATACTCTTCATATACACAAACATGCAGACATATTTCAGTAGAGCATATCTAGCACACACAAGTTGTTTTTTTCGTGATTTATGAGAATTGGTGTAATGTATTTTGTACTGTAAAAACCGCTTGGTATATGATCCTACCCCTATACTCAACCCTTAATTAACAAGCACACACATATACACATGCGTGAGTTTAAAGTCTGTAAACCAGAAGTTGCAGAGACTTTTATTTCAGTATGTTGATGTGCTTCTTACTAAAATGGAATACAGTATTGAGGGGGCGGGTCTTTCTTTTTGTACATCAGGTACAGGTATTGGGCGTGGCTAACAAACTTAACCACGCCCCCTTCAACTGTCTGTTTTGACAGCAAACAGTAATGGTGAGGAGGAGTCTGTTAGGTTGTAATAACTCTCCCCAAACACTTTTCTAGATCTTTCTGAATGAAATGCCTACTTCACCACATCCAATCAGCTCGCAGTAGAAAAAAACAAGCCACGCCCACTGTTTACTCATTTAATATTCCATTTCTCTAGGAACTGTCACAATACAGAAAAAAAAAAAACGCTCTCAGCTTCCGGACTTTAAGCATAGCAATGTAAGTAGGCAAAATGAACATTGTAAATATTAATTTCACACCGACCATCTCTGTGTGTTTAGAGTAAGGAGGTTTGCCGACGTCTCTTCCGGACAGCATCAGAGAAACACCAGCAGCTCTACAGGATGGCCATGACCGGAGGAGGGATAGACAGACATCTTTTCTGCCTCTACATCGTCTCCAAATACCTGGGAGAAGAGTCGCCTTTCCTCAAAGAGGTGTGTGAGTCTGTGAACGGCTCTTGCTCAACATAGAAACTGCAGCTTGAGCAGACTAAACATCTGATTCAGTGCTAATGAACTGGCATGGGCGTGAGAACTGGAGGATGATTGACAAAAGCTGTTAGGAATGTGCAACAAATGTGCAACATGTTTTAGGTTTTTAGTATTTATGATAATTCTTTTTAATGTCGTGAACATACAGTATTTAATCTAAGTGGAATAATGCTTTAAAGCTGTATTTAATCTTTTAATCTAAACATTCCGATTCTGAAGATCAAATTACTTCTATTACTTTCAGATTATTGGATTTAATTACATTTTATAGAAATCTAATAATTTAATCATTCATCTTTATGACTTTTTCATAAATGATTTAATAATTAAAATGTTATTAAAGTTATCTAATATTTTTTAATGTAATCTCTTTTAGTTAAATCTTTCTGATTCTGAAGACCAAATTACTTTTCGATTATTTGGCTTGATTGCATTTTATAGAAATCTAATCATTTAATATTTTTTTATAATCATTAATATATTTTATAATTGTAAAACATGTTAAACTAAATGTAAAAAATTATAAATTATTTAATAGTTTGATTTAATTATTTAATTAAATTTAAAAAATATTATTACTTACAAGTAAAGTCAATAAATCATGGCGATACTTTATTTTAATTTTATATGTTTTTCTGTAACAGTTAAAAAAAATTGCACATGTAAATAATTGTCAAAATAAAATTTCAAAGATATACATGTCATATGAATAGTGCTTTGATATAAAAAGTAAAGTTAAAAATTAAAGTATAGACTTTCTTTGTCAAATGTACTAATTTGATTATATACATGTATTAATATTATATTATATGTATTTAAAATTAATTTGTATTTATGAGAATGCTTTGTAATGTAGTGCACATATAGTTAATCTAAATTGAATAATGCTTTGAAGTATTAAATAAAATAATAATATATTTTAATCAAATTTCTGATTCTGAAAATCAAATTACTTTTTAGAATCTTTGGTTTAATTACATTTTGTTGAAATCCAATCGTTTAATTATTTTTTTGATCATTTTTAATCATAATTTATAATCATTTATCATTTTCTAGAAATTTAATAAATAAAATGTATGAATAATTTACAAAAAATTATTACTTAAGAAAAAAAATTTTTATGGAAAAAAATAAGTCATGGTAATATTTTATTTTATTATAGATGCAATTCATGTTTTTCTGAAGCGCAGTTTAACAATATTTCCAAATATTTAAAAAATGTCAAAATAAAATTTCCAGAAGCAATATAATCCTAAAAAGAGTGCTTCGGTATACAAATAAAATGTACTTATTATTATTATTTTTTTATTATTAAAATATAGACTTCCTTTGTCAGTTTTAATCACGTGACTATATACAATTATTTATATTTTATGTATTTATAATAATTTACCTGTATTTGTAATTTATTATTTCTAGATTATTTTTATGATGTAATATACGTTTTCTTTGTGTGTTGTGTCTGATTTCTCCAGGTGCTTTCAGATACGTGGCGTCTATCCACCAGTCAGACTCCTCTCCAGCAGGTGGAGCTGTTTGACTTTGTGAATCACCCAGACTACACCACCTGTGGAGGAGGATTTGGCCCGGTCAGAATTATTCAAACACATCCACAAGCTTATTCTCAACTCAATTCAGTTCAAGTGTATTTCACAATAATCACTGTTTCAAAGCAGTTTCACAGAAGGTGCACATTATTATTATTACAGTCAAAATCAGAAAAGTGAAGCTTATTGACTTTTAAAACATCAACTATAAAAAGACATTTTAATTTTGACATTTCTTTGTGCATTTTAATGAGGGCTGCACAACTGTAACCCCTAGTTCGTTAGAAAGAAAATAAAGAAAAAAAAAAAAATTCTTTAATTTAAACAACTTTTATTAATTACACAAAAATGGAGATCAAACAATTACAAAAATCACTTTAATAGCAGGTGAGCAGAATAATTAGGTTTTCATATCAGGTGCAAACGTGCATATCTGTCAACCTTCCCGTTTTTCCCGGGATTCTCCTGTATTTTAGTTCCATCCTGCTATCATCCCGTAAAGGCATTTTCTCGTATTTCTCCCGTTTTTTCAGTCTTTCTCTGAAGGGTGGCAATAAACATTAAAGAGCCGATCCTCCCTATACGCAACCCATACCGCCGAACCACCAGGGGCCGCCCCTTGCTCTTAAATGTGAGTCCGTTCTGTGCTTTCGTTTTATTTAGGCATGAAACACTTTGAAATAAATATAAAAACGGTGCGATTTCCTTTCCTTTTCATCACATGTGCTGTCGCTCCGCCTATGCAATCTTCAAAACAGTCATAAAGCGGTGCGTGACTGTCAGCTGACGCGCTCCATAGTGATAAAGAGATGCTGTATCCCTTATTTTCACATCCCGATGTTGACAGATATGGACGTGCAATACTCTCAAGGCAATTCAGGTCATACCCCACTCTTAGATAATGTGCAAATATGCAATACTCCACAGTCCTTATTTAGTGACTCAAAACAGTGACATAAGCCAACTCCTGGACACAGCTACGATATCTGTTATCCAGCATTAGCACCTGCTGCAGGTATCCCCAACAGACATCCCCAAAAAAACACTGACTCTGCCCAACCTTCCTTAATTTGTCTGCATTGTCTGATCAGCATTGTCTGCTTGACGTGCACGCCACACTTCCTCCTCACAACTGCCGCTCCATTCATAAAAGCTGCCTATCCTGCCCGATTTCCGTAAATACTATAAAGTTTGCAGCCATTACACGACATTGGAAAAAAATTATATATAGTAATATTTTATTTTTTTGCGATTTTTATTTTATTTTATTATTTTATTTTTTTATATTTTTTAATTTTTTTATATTGTGATATTAATACAGTTTGCCAAGATTGTTTAAATAGCACTATTTGACATTTTTCTAGGGAGCCCAACAGCACTCAGGCACAGAAATTAAATAATCACGATGCAAAAAAAAAAAAAGGCTTTTCTTACTTTGCTGTGTCTCGTTTCTTGTACAAATATCTAAAAAATTTTAGATCAAGTTCAGAAGAAATGTCAAAATTAAGAGTTTTTCCTTAAAACAAGTTAATAAAAAATGTTGTTTTCACTTTGAAATGTAGATATTTGGACTAGAAACAAGACAAAAACTCTTTAGAAAGTTTTTTTTTTTTCATAAATCATATAAATTCCATATGTTTACAGTAAATAAAAACAATTGTGCAGCTCCTGGTCAGCAATAATTCAGACTCGACATTGCATATCTTGTCATGTGACTGTGTGCGTCGCCATATCGATGCTGAAACTAAATATATTGTACAGCCCTAATTTTAATCCATTTTCAACTTGACGCTCTTCGCAGGTTGCAGATGACGGGTACGGCGTGTCCTACATCATTATTGGAGAAAACATGATCAACTTTCATATTTCCTGCAAACACTCCTGCCCTCAGACTGTAAGTAGATTAATCTATGCTTTCATTACTAGGCTTTTTCATATCTTTCACACAAACAAAACCCAATACAGAGATATTTTCATATTTGTAAGGTCTAATAAGCTTCATCAGGATGCTTTTGGACTCTTGTGTCATCCTATAATGTGTGTGTATGAGGAAGCCGCTGACAATATGCAAGATTATGAAACGCATGTCACAATCATTCGGTCTACGTACATCATAAATAAAGTCGCAGGTCGCACATTTGTTATTGTCCTCTGTAAGTCATCCGTCCACTTTAAGTCTTCATGAATTCAGTGCTACAGCCAAGCACCTGACATTTAAGACCTAAAGGTTTCATTACAATTTGATGATATTCATCTAAACTTGTATCAAAATTTGAATGAATAAAAACTAATAAAAAGCACAGACTAAGCCCAAGGAAATTGGAAGTGAAAGTGATCACTCTTTTTAGCGAAGTATGATGTTTTTATTTTTACGGTGGAATGTTAAAGCGTATTAAGCTACTCAGTTCAACTAACTTAATATTTTAAGGCCTTTAAACAATTCAATGGGTTACACAGTTTGAATTATTGACTGACTAGTAGTTTATTTATCACATTGGAATATAGAGTCTAAATAACAGCAATATATTCTGTGGACACAAGAGAAATAACTGAGTTCGTGGCGCCATCTAGTGGCGGTCTGTGGATCTTTCCCGACATTGAGGAAATACATAAATCTATTTGAATTAAATAATACTGGTTATTATCAAACACTACTGAACATTTAAAGAGATAAAACAAAATAGATTACTTAAATTGTGTATCCAATATCAAATATTTATATAAAGAATATTATTTATTATTATTTTAGAATTAAAGGACACCTATGGTGAAAATCATCTTTTTTAAACTGTTTGGACAGAACTGTGTGTAGGCATAGTGTGTCCACTGTCATATTGGGCTAATATAAAGACAATAAGTCTCTTTTTTTATTTCCTGACATTAAAATAGCATCTAAACCCCTCCCATTTTGAGGCCGACCGCATCTTGATATAGGAGTGCGGCCTCCACATTTTTGATCTCCCCCCCCCACCGAATTTGATTGACAGCTTCGTATTAACATGTCTATAGTAACGCGTATAATCATATCAACAAGACAGGATGTGCTCAAAGCAACCAGGAATAAAAGGCCTGTTCAGTTCGTTAGGATCATCAAACGTGATCAAGAGTGAGTTTCACAAGTTTAACACGTGTTTAAAACATGTTTGTAATGAATTGCAGTGATTTACTTCAGCTTTACTTCATCATCACAGCCGCGTGTCAGGGCAATTATAAAAGATGCTTCAATCCCGGTTTATGGACGTTATATCAGGTTTATTTTGCACGTTAACATAACGGATGTCCATACAGCAGTGGATATTAACCTATATCCTGTCATATTTGTCATGTATTTGTCCACTGTGTGTGTGCGTGAACTTTGTAATGACGCTTGTGTGTGACTCATCGTCGCAACTCCACAACAAACACATCAAATAATCATTGGGAAAGTTATTACTGTAGTATTTCTCACAAACGTTATGTGAGATCTGCGTCCTTCATGTTTGTCTGTTATCCGAGGCCCCGTTTACACTAGTGCGTTTTCGTTTTTAAACGCATACGTTTTGCTACGGTTACGCCATCCGACCACACTACGCCGGAGTTTTCGAGGTGCGAAAACGGAGCGTTTTGGAAACGCTGGAGAGGCCGTTTTCATTCTAAAACGCTGCTGCTGCGTCTCAGTGTGGATGGAGGGAAACGAATACCTTTGAAAACGGAGGCGTGGCTGCTGAGATTCGCTACTAGATTGGGGCTTTTGGGTCATTGCGTATCCTTTCCTTATTCGTCAATCGCACATGACTATAACCAGCCTCCACTGTAAACGCTGTATTTTCGATAGCCATGGATGTTTTATATTCATTTGTTACTTTAAGTAACAAATCGACCTCGTCTTCTGTCCACAAAAAAGACCTCTTTTGCTTTCTTTGCCATCGCGTTCATCGTTCAACCAGCGTTTGTTGACTAACAATAACCAAATGCCGAGCGAGACACGTGCTTCTTGTTTATACTTGAACGCGCATGCCCAGAGTGCGCGAATGGTCACGTGATATATGTTTTTGCTAGAGTAGTGTGGACGGAGATCTGCTCAGAAACGCTGGGTGAAAACGCGAATGTGGATGCGGATCGTTTTCATGCTAAAACGCCGTTTTAAAACTAAAACGCACTAACGGGGCCCAAGGCAGCCAAGGGTAGAGATTTGAGGCCAGTTGGCATTGCTGTGTGGAATTTGCATGTTCTCCCAGTGTTGGTGTGGGTTTCCTCCAGGTGCTCCGGTTTCCCCCACTAGTCCAAACACATGAGCTATAGGTGAATTGAATAAACTAAATTGGCCGTGGTGTATGTGTATAAATGAGTGTGTATGGGTGTTTCCCAGTACTGGGTTGCAGCTGGAAGGGTATTCCCTGCACAAAACGTATGCTGGAATAATTGGCGGTTCATTCCGCTGTGGTGACCCAGATTAATAAGGCACTAAGCCGAAGGAAAGTGAATTAATTAAAAACACGCACACACAACTGACATGCCTGCATTGCTACACCAGGATGTGACGTATGCTATATGCTAATGAGCAACACATGATACGCTCATTTATTTCCACTCTTTTTTCTCTCTGTATTTCAGGGCGCTCACAAGTTTGGCGCGTACATCAAGAAGGCTCTGGTGGATCTTCTGGAGCTGATGTCTCCAGACAAGCAGGAGGCATCCAAAACCGAGCAGAACCACTCCAAAAACAGCAAAAAGCAGCTGTAGAGGTAGAGCAGGTCGCCCATGACCGTCTCGAGAAGAAGACATGAGGGCGTGTAGAGACATAGGAAGAAGCGTGTGTGAATGAGTGCGCGTTTGTTTGCCTGAATGCATTCGTTCATTCATTCCATGCTTGTAAAAACCGATGCCATGAAGCCATGAATTATGTAGACAATGGTGGAAGCTGCTTCGTCTAAAGCTGTGTTTAGTAGAAACGGATCACAAAGAGGATTAAAAGCGAGAGCTAGTTTGATAGTGTGGGACCACTTACGTTCAGTTAGATATTATAAATTTGGTCCTTACTTATAAATGTGATGAAGAATCAAATTTATTAGAGCACATTAACTCCAGGGTGATGGGAGTCGATGTTAACCGTCTAACCACTTGAGTTAATAGGATAGTTGACTTGAAAATTGCATTTACTCACTTTTTACTTTTTACTTTTTTTTTCTTTTTTTGTCTGTTGAACAAACACACACACACACACGCATACATACACACACATACATACAAAAAAGATATTTATAAGAATGCTGCAGAATTAGCAGCCGTTGACTTCAGTAGTAGGAAAAACTAATACTATAGAAGTCAATGGCTTCAGCATTCTTTAAAGTATCTTCTTTTGTGTTCAACAGAGGAAAGAAAGTCAAACAAGTTTGAGTAAATAGTGAATAAATGTTCAGTATTTCTGTAATATTTAATCGTTTTATAGGTTGAGTTAAAGGGATAGTTCACCCAAAAAATTGAAAAGGAGTCATTTTTACTCGGTTTTGATCTAATAATGTCTTTTTTGGAGCACAAATGTTGAAATGTAATACTTAATTATCACTGAATGGTCACTTAAGGAGTTTGTTTTATACTTCAAATGTTCTGGAGGTGTGTGATTGGTGTAAAACACGTAACTTAAATGCTTATTAAAAAAAATCCTGACTTTGATTAAAAAAATATATACATTCTGTTAAAGGGGTAGTTCACACAGGAATGAAAACGATTTACTCATTCTTGTTCCAAAGCAATTTGAGTTTTGTTTTGTTAAACACAAAAAAAGATACTTTGAAGAATGTTGTTAGCCATTGACTTCTATAGTATTGTTTTCATACGCACTGTAAAATAAAGTATTTCTGCCTTAAATGTTTTAGTTAAATCAAATTAACCTTTCTTACACCAATCAAACAGACTAAAAATATTAAGTTAAACTTGGTATAACGCAAAAGATTTAATTAACCCGATTAACTTTTTAAAATAAGTAAAGCAACAAAAATATTTGTTGTCTTGACTTTTTGTCAAATATTTTTTTTTTTACAATGTGGACGTCAATGGTTATAAGCTTCAACATTTTTCAAACTATCTTCTTTTGTGTTAAACTTTTTTGTTGTTATTTTTGAAAACGTCCCCTGCCATATAAAGTTGTGAGAAATAAAGGTAAATAGACACTTTTTTTTTTAGGTAAATTTGTTTGTCACAATGCCAAGTTAACATTCCAGAGACATTCAGATCAGGGAAGACACTACACAGATACTTTAATAATGTTTTATTATTCTTGTTGTTTTCATTTTTTATATTTAAATCATGCACTTGAGTGAACTACAGCACTTATCATATAATTATTCAGTCACGCACAGAGACCAACAGTCAAAGTCAGGATATTTATTAAATAATGCAATATTTCTATATGTTTTACACCAGATCTTCATATATTTGAAATATTCTGCATTAAATCACCAAGGTGAAAAAATGATCTGTTTTCGTTTTTGGCTGAATTATCCCTTTTAAAAGGATAGTTCACTCAAAAATGAACATTTACTCACCCTTAACTGATTTTCAAACTTTATTGTTATTTTTTCTATTGAACACAAAAAAAGATATTTTGAAGAATGTTAGAAACCGGTAACCTCTCACTTCCATAGTAGGATATACAAATACTGTGAAAGTCAGTGGTTACAGACTTCCAACATTTTTCACAATATCTTCTTTTGTGTTCAATAGAAGAAAAAACTATATTTGGAAATTTTATAAAATGTTAACCATTGACTTAAATAATAGGAAAAACAAATGCAATTGAGGTCAATGGTTACAGGCTTCCAACATTTTTCAAAATATCTTCTTTTGTGTTCGACCGAAGAAACTCAAACTGGTGAAGATATTTTGAAAAATGTTGTAAACTG